>UESW01004988.1:266348-549858 GCA_900491605.1 Calamus simplicifolius | reverse complement strand
ATTAAATAGACAGTCAGGTGAGCCGAGCTTCACTCGGGCTTGGTTGTCTATTGATAGGTTACACTGATTATCATTTAATGGTTGACCTAACCAGAACTTTCAGTGGAGGCACTCCATGCCTGCTGAAGAGGTACATGGGGCAAAACTGAACACTAAGAATTGTTTTGGAAAACAATTGGTTTTGAACCTACTCTTAGATGCATATGGGTTGGCCAAGCTTCACTTGGGCCTGTATGTCGTCTATGTAGATCTTAGTGCCCGCTAAAGAATTAAGAATAATTCTTCAAATTGGGGTGTAGAGGCTGCCAATTTAAACAAAAAGTGAAGAACCTTTAGACTAAAGTCCAAGTCTTTAGACTGAATAAATTTATATACTAATAAACTTTAGTTTTTCCTTATGCAGAAAATGGCCACTAATTTATCATTAAGGTCCCTATTGGATAGTGACAAGTTGAATGGTTCAAATTTCAATAGCTGGTTTAGAAAAACTTAAGATCGTCCTTGAGCATGAGAGGATTCTATATATTCTTAATAATTCTGCACCAAAGATACCTGATGCAAACACACAAAGTTCTGAGAAGACACTTATTAGAAGTGGCTCAATGATAGAACTAGCGTACGTTGCATCATGCTAGCAGCAATGAACGATGAATTCGGTCGCCGGTTCGAGAATGCTCAGCCAGAAGAAATCATTCAAGCGTTGAATGAATCTTTTTGGCACACCTGACGACATTGAAAGGCACAAGACTAGTTGTGCTATTTTTAATGCTCGAATGAGGGATGGATCTCCTATCACTGATCATGTATTGTACATGATCAAGAAGATAGAAGTGCTAAGCAAGCTTGGCTTTCCCTACCGAGCAGTTGGGAAAAGATGTGATCCTGAATTCCTTGCCTCCATCCTTCCGACCTTTCCTTACTCATTTTCGAATGACAAAGCCTGCAGTCAACTACCACGGTTTGTTGGGGTTGTTTACAGAACTTTGAGAAGGATAACCAGCTCTCTAGGGTTTGGTTAATGTGGTTGAAGGATCTAAGGTAGGGCGTCAACCCTTTGGAAAGGGAAGAAGAAAAAGAATAAGAAAAAGGTGCAACATGCTAGGACATCTATAAGGGTCAGATGCAGAAGAAGAAAGTTGATAAAAGTCAAGCTGAATGCTTTCATTGCAAGATGCAAGAGCACTGGAAGAGGAACTATCCTCTTTACATTGCCACACTTGATCCAAACAGGCCGAAGAAGAAAAAGGGGCAAGATGTTGCTCAACAAGGTATTTATATGATAACACCTTGTAATTTTTCTGTATATGATAATCAGACTGGGTATTGGATACCAGGAGTCCTTTTAACATTTGCAATTTATTGCAGGGACTATATGTCACTAAAAGATTTAAGGACAATGAAAGATTCCTTAATGTCGGCGATGGAAGATTAGTTCCAGTTCTGGCATTAGGAGTTCTTGAAATAGTTTTCAATAGAAATGTTATTATACTAAATGATTGTCATTTTTGCCCAACGTTCTTGTTGAACGTAATTTTGTAGGCCTTCTGGCCAAAAGTCATTATGAAATTTAAAAGGATGTTACTTTGAATATCATTATGAATGGAGTCACTGTAATGACTGGGCATTTATCTAATGGCATTTTATATATCACAGCCTATGAATGTAGTGTACAAATCAAGTAAGCGCCCTAGAACACTGATGTCACAGACATTTATCTTTGGCACCATCGGCTGGGTCATATCAATAGAACAGATTAAACAGGTTAACTCAGGAGGGCATCCTTCGAGTTGATGATTTTGAATCATTAACTACCTGTGAATCCTGTCTTCTTGGTAAATGACCAAGTCATCTTTTACTGGAAAGGTGAAAGAGCTAAAGAGCTATTAAGTCTAGTACATACTGATGTATGTGGACCAATGAGCACTTGTGCCAAAGGTGGATATTACTACTTCATTACTTTTACAGACGATCTTTCTAGATTCGGTTATGTCTATCTTATACGACATAAATCTGAATCGTTTGAAATGTTCAAACAATATCATAAAGAAGTAAAAAAATAAACAGAAAAATGTATTAAGATCCTTCGATCAGATCGAGGAGGTGAATACCTTTCCAATGACTTTGTGACATATTTAAGGGAGAATAGGATTCTCTCCCAATGGACTCCTCCAGGAACACCACAACATAACGGTGTGTCGGAAAGGAGGAATCGAACTTTGTTAGACATGGTTTTGCAAGCTTGCCAATATCCTTTTGGGGATATGCATTAGAATCAGCTTGTCATATTCTCAATAAGGTTCCAAGTAAGTCTGTTTCAAAAACTTCCACATGAGATGTGGTATGGACATAAACCGGTAATCACCTATCTGAGAGTCTGTGGGTGTCCAGCTTATGTGAATCGTGCAAAATCTGACAAACTTGAACCCAAATCTGACAAATATTTTTTCATCGGCTATCCAAAAGAAACCAAAGGATATTACTTCTACAATATTGAAGAACAAAGTTGTTCATTAGTAATAGAGCAGTTTTTCTTGAAAATGAGTTCCTTAGTGAAGGAACAAATAGCTCTAATGTTGAACTTGAGGAAGTTCATCAAGTAGAAGGAACAACACAAACCAATGAACCCTTAGAATCTGAGTTGATTAGATCTGTAGAGTACCACATCAACCAGACAGATACTTAGGTTTCTTAGTCTATAACGATGATCCTGTTGACCTCGATGAGAACAACGAGGATCAGATCACCTATATGGATGCTATGCAAAGGACTGACTCTAATAAATGGCTTGATGCCATGAAATCCGAACTTGATTCCATAAAGGACAATAATGTATAGACATTAGTTGACCCATCCGAAGGGATAAAACCCATAGGGTGTAAGTGGGTTTTCAAGAGGAAAAGAGGCGCAGACGGAAAGGTTGAGACCTATAAAGCGTCTGGTTGCCAACGGATATCGTCAATGTTATGGTATTGACTATGACAAACGTTTTCTCCTGTGGCAATGCTGAAATCCATTCGAATTATGCTAGCTATAGTAGCACACTTAGATTATGAGATTTGGCAAATGGATGTTAAAACTGCTTTTCTAAATGGTGATTTAGAAGAACAGGTGTATATGATACAGTCTGAAGGTTTATGTCTAAGACGAGTCTAAAGTGTACAGGCTACAGAAGTCTATTTAGACTTAAGCAAGCATCTAGGAGTTGGAACATACGATTTGATAATCAAATCTTATGGCTTTATTAAGAATAAAGAAGAACCTTGCATTTATAAAGGGCTAAACGGTTCTGTTATTGTATTTCTTGTATTATATGTGGATGACATTCTCTTAATCGGAATGATGTCCCTGCATTACAAGGAATAAAGACATGGTTATCATCATAATTCTCCATGAAGATCTGGAAGAAGCATACATCCTCAGGATGAAGATCTATAGAGATAGATCTAAGAGGATGCTTGGTTTATCCCAATCTACGTACATTGACACAGTGCTAAGAGGTTTAGCATGGAGAATTCTAAGAAAGGCTATCTTCCGATAGGCCATGGAATTCATCTTTCTAAGAAGGATTGTCCGACAACTCCTAATGAAAGAGAACGTATGAGTCGAATTCCATATACTTCGGTAGTAGGATCGATTATGTACACCATAACATGTACAAGACCAGATGTGGCATACTCACTAGGAGTAGTGAGTAGATACCAATATGATCCAGGAGAAAAACACTGGCAAGTTGTTAAGACAATCCTTAAGTATTTGAGAATATTACAGACTAGTGGTTAGTCTATGGAGAGTCTGATTTGAAACTTGTTGGATATACTGATTCAGTTTCCAATCAGATCATGATGATAGCAAAAGTGTATCGGGTTTGTGTTTATCCTAAAGGGTGGAGTTGTTTGCTAGAAAAGTTCCAAGCAACTTATAGTGGCAGATTCGGTGTGCGAGGCAGAGTACATCGTTGCATCAGATGCTGCGAAAGAAGCTATGTAAGTTTCTCTCTGAGCTTGGAGTGACACCTTCCATAGATGGACCAGTCTTGTTGTACAGTGACAGTACTGGTGCCATAGCTCAAGCAAAGGAACCACGAGCACATCAGTGCACCAAGCATATACTGCATCGGTTTCATCTTATACGAGAGATTGTAGACCGAGGTGACATAAATCTTTAGAAGATTGATGGAAAGGAAAACCTAGGTGACCCATTTACTAAAGCACTCAGCATCAAGGAGTCTGATGACTATAAATTGAAGATGGGTATTAGATACTGTAATGAGTGGCTTTAGGCTAAGTGGGAGTTTGTTGGGAATTGTATCCTAAAGCCAATCATTTGATGATTGTATTGATGTAAATTTATATAAATTGATATATAATAAAAGTTATTTGGTAGTTTATTCATTACAAGAACATCTTCTTAAAACTCCTAATAGTAATGAAGCCCTCATGATCTTCCTTCACGATAAAGGAGGATTTATCTTTGAAGGTCCTTAAAAGAGTTTGCGACCAAATGATATACTATGACAGGGCCATAGTACTATCAATTATAGGACGTTGTATATCATATTTGTTGGTTGTCCTCTTAACCAAGGAGTGTAAAGACACTGGTATGACATACAGGTGAAAGTGTAGGAGTACATTTCATCGAACGTGACTCATTTCTGGATACTCTACTGTCAAGAGTTAATCCGAGAAGATATAGGTATAAGTATCCTTCAGACCTGAAGATCACAACCAGTGGCTTACAAGAACTCATTGTACTTAGGTGCCAGACCACCTGGATTTCTAATCCAGCTACGAAAGGTTACTGGGTGCAGTCAAGTACTTGTGGTAGTCAGTTGTGGATCAAGATGGAATTTGACCTATCCCGTTAAAAGGAGAAATGCTTGTGTTTCAATTTAGCAAGACCTTGACCAAGGCACTTCATGTGAAAGTCACATGATCACTAAAATTGAAATCACTTTATGGATTTGCTGTTTAGAGTTGACAGGCTCTTAAGCCATCCTTAGCATTTGTGGTCAAGATGATGAATTATACGGTAACTGTTTCTTAGGGTTTTTGGAGTTTGCTTGGCAACTCTTCGACCTATCCAGACGTCGGGTTCCATTGCTAGATGGGCACATCGATTAGTATAGAAAATTGTTTCTATGCTACCGGCTTAGGTTCGAACCTAGAGAGTCACATGCATAGAAGTTTCCTAGGATGATCTATTTGCTGATCAACGATTGAGAATCATATATGATTTAATTAATCAATTTGATTGATTGAATTATCTCAATTGGATTAAGTACAAGTGAATAAGATTCAATTTGGTTTAAGTCTACTAGAAGGACTAATCAATTTCAAATATTGATTTGAAATTAGATTTGATTTGGATTTAAATAGATTCAGGATTAGCCAAATTTGATTTGGGCTAGGACCATGATCTATATTGGTTTAATCCAATAAATTCAAATTAGCTTAAAACCAAAAATTCAAACCCCATGTGTGAAAAAGGTTTTCTCGCATGATGAGATAACTAAAATCTCATTTCATGAGAAATTAAATTCTCATGCAGAATTTAATTTATAACTTTTAGTCTTCTTCAAATGATTCCCAAGTTCAAGAAAAATAAATTTTGCTAAAAGGTGCCTCTTTGGAAGAGCACTCGACACAACTCTCCGTGCATTGACAAGTGTGTGAATTAATATGCCTCTTTGGAAGAGCACTCCATACAACTCTCCGTGCATTGATAAGTGTGTGAATTAATGTGCCTCTTTGGAAGAGCACTCCACATAACTCTCCGTGCATTGACAAGCGTATGAATTAATGTGCCTATTTGGAAGAGCACTCCACACAACTCTTCATGCATTGATAAGTGTGTGAATTTAATATGTCTCTTTGATTTCATAAAAACAGTGGAATTCTAAATGTTAGAATTCAATAGGCTGGCTAATATAAAACTATAAATAGAGGATATCCCTCACCAGAAAAAAAATACAAGATCAAAAGAGATCAAAAATTCTAAACAGTTAGAATCAAGTGTTACAGTTCTAAGAGTTAGAATAGAAAATTCTGGTGTGATTTTAGTGTTAGCAAAAGCTTGGTGGATCTTGGAGGAAGATTCAAGTGGAAGAATTCAAGATCAGCAAATTATTTTTCCGCGAGCTAGCACTCCCAGGAATCCGATCATTCGGGGGCTTCGCGTGGACAATACTAGAGGCCGGACGATTGAACGGCTGCAGAGCACAAAGGATTTACCTACTGTTCTTAAGGTGAGTGATTTGATCCTTAGATCTTAAGGCAGGCTTCAAGATGAGTAGTATGACTTCTCATCTTGAAGATTAAGATATGATCTTAATTATTTAATTTATATGCAATACTTAGATCAAATGATCTTATAATATAAGGTAAAGATATGATCTTGATGCATGTTAGAAAGATTAATATGTAATCTTTAAATTTCTGCATTGATAATTGTTATCAAATTTTAAAATATGCATGCCTCGGGGATTAACTCTCCCAACAAGTCTCTCATGTGGACCTTCGACCTGGGGCAGGTCGAGCAACGCGCCGGTTGATGAGATTAGCTCCTCGGCTCACCTCCCCGCTTCTTGGTCACCTCCACCCCAGCCCGGGACTCCCTGGCGACTGGCTCCCCCTCGCCGGTGGTTAGGGAAGCGTTCTCTACTCCCAGCTCTGCGGCAACCGAGGGGCCGATAGCGATTGTGACCCGCCCCGCCTTGGGCACATCGGCGGCGGTAGGAACCTCCTCCGCATCTAAAACCACCACCATCGGCTCAGTGGTGGCCGGAGTCTCTCCTTCTTCAACTTCGGCCCCAGCCGGCTCCGGGACCACTCCTCTAACCGGCTTCTTCTCAGCCGGCTCTTCATTAGGTGTCGGGGCCATGAGGGCTTCAATCGACCTGGCCGGCTCCCTTCTTTGAATCCTCTTCACCGGCCTGGACGTCTCTCCAGTCGCCTGCCTCTTTTGCTTCAAGGCAGCCTCGAAATCGCTAGCGGAGACCTTCATCGCTGCACTGAAAGGGTGACAAGCATTAGCAATGGCATACAGCAAATCTTGGGTCGAGACAGAAGAAGTCGGGCGTTAAGCTCATCGGCCGCCGGGGCCAACTCAGCCTCTACCAGGTTCTCCTCGGACAGGAGTTCCTTGTAGCCGGGGATTTGGCAATTAGACAATTGGGTGAATAGTTCCCTGTCCCTATCCCTTATGGTGGAATCATCATTGGAACTAGTGTCTGGCTCCCTCCAAGCAGCCCTTACCCCCTCGACATGGGCAAAAAGGAATCGAGGTTTCTATTCCCTAATTTTGGACGGGAGACCTAAAGGGAAGGCTCTACCCGGCTTGGCGGTAAATGCCCACCAGGCCCCCTCACCCTGACGGCGGAGCTTATAGAAAGCTCAGAATAGAGACAGCCGTGGCTAGGCCTCCTGGAAGTAGCAAAGAATAACGAAGGCGCAGATGATCCGGATCGAATTTGGAGTCAACTGCGCCGGCACTAACCTATACCTATCTAAGAGGTTTAGGAGAAAATAATGGAAAGGAAGGCGCAGTCCGCATCGGAAGAACTCTTCATATAGAGCGACCCGACCGAGGTGGTCAGAGGTCACCCTATCTTTGGGCCCCGACGCGGACAGGCTGATGAAATCAGGGACCAGGTACTTAGCCCTAACGGCCTCTACATCCTCAGGTGTCATGGTTGAGGCCACCCCCGCTGGACCTGCTGGATCAGAACTCACCGCCGGAGGAAGTGCCGGACAGTGGGAGGACACATGGATTGCCCTCATAGGGGAGCCTGAGGTGGATGGAGGTCCTATTGCCCTCGATCGGTCACGGATGGTGACACCGCCCACCGGCCGAGGCATTTGGCTAGCTAAAGGGGCCCAGTTTTCATTACTGGAATGGGAAGACTCTTCTACGGGTCTCTTATCCTCCCTAACGGCACGACGGTCCATGGGTAAGTTAAAGGATGAAACTGACTTGGGAGTTAGGAGGGCTCAGGTCGCAGAAGAGCTCAGGGAAGAAGAAGGTGGAAGAAAGCAATGGCAACATAAAGTTTCCCAGGCTCTTGAAATGCTTTTATACTCTCCATCTCTGGCCAGCGACGCTCGAGATACCGCCACATAGCACATCTATTGCGCCAAGGGCTGCCAGCCAGAAATCTTGCATGCGCCCAAGACGTGCCGCCTCACTTCATCTTGAGGACCGTGATCCCCAACCAATTGCGGAGCATAGAAAGCGGAGAAGCAATGATGACCCTTGCCTTTTTCCATTCCCCAATGAGCTTCCTCTCCGCAACGTCCGACGCCAATGTCAACCTCCACCTACCGCATGATTGCAGGAGATCTTCGAGGCGACACTGCCTCGGGACGAAGCGTTAGCTCATCAAGCCATTGAAAGCGCACTGAGGAGGCAATCATTTTTTGAATTTTTGCACCCCTTTCGCCCAAAGGACTGCAGGCACGTAGCCCTTAGTGCTCAAAGGCGGGGGGCATCTGATGTGGCTGGTATAGCCACAAGGGCAAGTTCGGCAAAACATTAGTGCGGCCCCAGCATCTCCAAGCCCACCGAGTCAGCCCCGACCATTCCTGGTCGGCCCCGCTCAGCCCCGGCATTTCCAAGCCCGCCGAGTCGGCCCCGACCATTCCTGGTCAGCCTCGATCGGCCCTAGCATCTCCAAGCCCGCCGAGTCGGCCCCGACCATTCCTGGTCGGCCCCGCTCGGCCCCGGCGTCACTCAGCCACCCCTTCCTGTTGAGAAGTTTCCATTACCAGAAATGCCTTTTGATACCCCACTCCTCACAAAATCTCTGGGACTCCCTACTGGTATATTCTCCGCCATTGTTTGACCTTAGACACTTCACACTCCTACCCTGCTCCTCTCCACCTTAGCCTTTCAGATTCTGAACTTGGTGAAGACCTCTGATTTCTCCTTCATGAAGTAAATCCACTATTTTCCTAAGAAATCATCTATCAAGGTAAAGAAGTATCTGGCCCCATTTCTTGCAGCAACCGGGGCTGGTCCTCAGAAATCTATGTGTACTAACTCCAGAGGTTCTGCACTCCTAGCTATGCTGACCAAGAACTGCACACTCCTCTGCTTCCCCATCTCACATGGCTCACAGATCTCCATGACTCCACCACTCAGGTCCGGAAGTAGTCCTCTCTTGCTTAGTTCTTTCATCCCCCTGTCTCTCATGTGGCCTAGGCGGTAATACCACATCCTGTACACATTCCGAGGATCCTGTTCCACAGCTGCTGCATCAGATTTTCCTGTAACCACAGAACCCTCCAACCTGTATAGGTTGTTCTCTAGCCTTCTCCCTCTCGTCACCATCATAGCTCCATTGGAGATGTTCAGAACTCCACTCCTGGCAATACTGCTGAAGCTGTATCCTATCTGCTCCAAGTACCCCAGTGACACCAAATTTTCTTCACTTCTAGAATATGCTTCATGCTGGTAAGAGTGCGCACCATGCCATCAAACATCCTCACCCTCACTATGCCAATCCCTGCCACCTTGCAAGGGTGATCATCTCCAAGAGTCATACACCCCTCATCAACCTCTGTGTAAGTACTGAACCATGACCGATTGGGAGTGTAATGATGAGAACAGGCTGAATCCAAGGTCCACATCTCTTTACTATGATTGTAACCATCTGATACCACCAAGAGATCATCCTCCATCTTCTGTCCTGCAACTATACTCATAGACTCGGATCCTCCATTTTTTTCCTTTTTCAACTTAGGACAATCCCTTTTAAAATGTCCTACCTCACCACACTTGTAGCACTTAGCCTTCTTGGACCGTAACCGTCCCTAGGCCTACTCATGTCCCTGCCTCTGCCTAACCTTTCTCCAACTGATAGACCCTCTTGGGGAATAGCTTCCTTGGTCATCCTCTCCCTCTGCTCATTCGTCCGAAACACCGAGACAATATCTTCATAGAACAATGTCTCCTTCCCTTAGAGCACTATCGTGACCAATGAGTCATGTGATGTGGGCAGCGAACACAATAGCAAAAGTGCCTTATCTTCCTCTTCCATCTTGACCCCGACATTCAGCAATTCATTGCTCACCTGGTCGAACACTTGGATGTGGCCAACACATCTCCACCTTCTGACATCCGAAGGTTGTAGAGGCGCTTCTTCAACATCAACTTGTTGCACATATTCTTTCCCATGTAGAGGGCTTGTAACTTCGATCAGAGTCCCTTCGGGGTCTTCTCCTCCAGCACTGAATAAAAAGATTGAATCCGCTAGACATCCCTTGATCATTGAACATGCCTTTTTTCTAACGACATCCACTGCTTATCTGTCATCCCATTTGGCATTTCCTCCAAAGCTAGATCTAAACCCTGTTGCACAAGAAGATCTCTACCTAGACTTTCCACATGGAGAAACTTTCTTTCCATCAAACTTTTCAAAATCTATTTTTATGCTACTACCCATGGCGATATTTCAACCAAAATAAAAATAGCACAAAAATAAATTTTAGAAAATTAAGAAGTACCTTGATGGACCTTGTTGAAATTGTTTCAACCCTTTGAAGATCTCCAACAAACTTATTCTTGTTTCTGAACCAGGCTTTAAGATCTCCAAACAACTTCTTCTTGTTTCTGAACCAGGCTCTGATACCACTTGTTGGGGTTTAGTCCCTGATGAACAACAGTGGGATTTCTCATTGAACAAGAACCTTGAGCTTTCACCCTTTGTTGCCAATGATCAGATTGGTGCAGCGATAAAACGTTTGTTCTTGATCCTGGTTCAAACTCCACAGCCCCCTTTATTCTTCCATAGTCCCCTTTATTCCTAAATATTTATTTATTAAAATAAATATTTTTCTATTCTTGATTTTCTTCTTTGCTAGAATTAATTCCTCCCACACCTCTTCGGCTTCGAATTAATTCCCAATTAATTCCTTTATGTCTTCACCGTACCACGCACGGGGCCACGAAATCACGTAGCCAAGCACTGGATCCGGACGTGGAGAGAAGATAAAGGAGAGAGATAGGAAGGAGAAGATAGGGCTGCCGCCCTTCGATGAGAAAGAATTTCTGGGAGAAAAGAATCTATTCTTTCTTTCTTCAAACCCTAGAACTAGAGTTTAAATACATCCATGAAGTGGGTCAGGACCAGACTCAACAAAAACTCCCATGGACTAACCCAATGAGATTAAACTAATCTTCAAGCCCGTGTACATCCGTGACTTGATTTAATCTCAACTCTTAGACTCAAACCCAGTCCAATATAAGTTAGCCCCTTCCGGGTCTTGATAGCACCACATCAGGCCCAACAATATTATGATCAAGTCAAAGTTTGATCTAGTGAACACATTCACTTCATTTGCAAGCATGCATAGACTCCGCTATAACTTGAAGGCCATCCACTCCACTTGAATGGAGTCAAAAAGCTAAAAACTAGCCATCCATTCCACTTGAATGCAGTCAAAAGGATGAATACTTTGGTTCAAAATGTACCTCTCTAGCTTTAAATAATGGAGGGATATTACTATGAGATATACGAAGAGCCTCAACTTTCAAGCTTGAAGGAGCTGTTGATTTTTTTGCCACTACCTTTCTTATGAAGAAAGAGATCCCATTGTTAACCTATTGTGTTGCAACCAATTAATTGCAACATCAACCTCTAGAGTTGAGAATGGTTGGGCGATAGCTAGTTATGCTATATCCATCTTCACCCTGATGTTGGCTTTCTTCTCATGATCATATGAGATAATAGGGTACACTACAAGAAAATACTGAAATAGTGACGCAAGTTTAGCGACGCATTAGCGACTCAATTAACCAGAAAATCAAAAAAAATTAATTTTTTAATATTGCGATGCAAATAATGCGTCGCAATATTTTTAAATTAATTTTTTATAAAATTTAAATATCGAAAAAAATATTGCGATGCAACTCAGTGCGTCGCAATGTTTTTAACAAATTAAATATGTTAAATAGCGACGCATTAGCGACGCAATAAAACCAAAATTAGAGAAATTATTTTTAATTTAGCGACGCAACAATTGCATCGCAAATAATTTAAATGAAATTAAATTTTATAAAATTTAAATATGGAAAAAAATATTGCGACTCAACACAGTGAGTCGCAATATTTTTAAAAGAATTAAATATATTAAATAGCGACGCATTAGTGACGCAATAAACCAGAAAATTAGAAAAATTATTTTTAATTTAGCGACGCACCAATTGCGTCGCAAATAATTTAAATGAAATTAAATTTTTTAAAGTATAAATATTTAAAAAAATATTGCGACGCATTTATTGCGTCGCAATGTTTTGAAAAATTAAATATTTTAAATAGCGACGCATTAGCGACGCAATAAATCGAAAATAAATTAAAATTATTTTTTAATTTAGCGACGTAATAAATGTGTCAATTATTTTAAATAAAATTAAATTTTATAAAGTATAATCGGGATCACAGGCTTGGATCGATTGCAACCGTCGGATCGCCAGCGATCTTGGACCGATCGCAACGGTCCGGGATCGGTCGTGGCCGATCGGGATCAGGGCTTGGATCGATCGCAACCGTCGGATCGTCGCCGATCGGACCGATCGCCAAGGTCCGAGATCGTCATGGCCGATCGGGATCACGGCTTGGATCGATCGCAACCGTCGGATCGTCGCCGATCTCGGACGGATTGCAACGGTCCGAGATAGGTCGTGGCCGATCGGGATCACGGCTTGGATCGATCGCAACCGTCGGATCGCCAGCGATGTCGGACCGATCGCATCGGTCTGGAATCGGTCATGGCCGATCGGGATGAGGGCTTGGATCGATCGCAACCGTCGGATCGTCGCCGATCGGACCGATCGCCACGGTCCGAGATCGGTCGTGGCCGATCGGGATCACGGCTTGGATCGATTGGAACCGTCGGATCGCCAGCGATGTCGGACCGATCGCATCGGTCTGGAATCGGTCATGGCCGATCGGGATGAGGGCTTGGATCGATCGCAACCGTTGGATCGTCGCCGATCGGACCGATCGCCACGGTCCGAGATCGGTCGTGGCCGATCGGGATCACGGCTTGGATCGATTGCAACCGTCGGATCGCCAGCGATCTTGGACCGATCGCAACNGTCTGGACAGTCGAGATCGGTCGTGGCTGATCGGGATCATGGCTTGGATCGATTGCAACTGTCGGATCGCCAGCGATCTTGGACCGATCGCAACGGTCCGAGATCGGTCGTGGCCGATCGGGATCAGGGCTTGGATCGATCGCAACCGTCGGATCGTCGCCGATCGGACCGATCGCCACGGTCCGAGATCGGATCGTGGCCGATCGGGATCATGGCTTGGATCGATCGCAACCGTCGGATCGTCGCCGATCTTGGACCGATCGCAACGGTCGGGATCGGTCGTGGCCGATCGGGATCAGGGCTTGGATCGATCGCAACCGTCGGATCGCCAGCGATGTTGGACCGATCGCATCGGTCTGGAATCGGTCATGGCCGATCGGGATAAGGGCTTGGATCGATCGCAACCGTCGGATCATCGCCGATCGACCGATCGCCACGGTTCGAGATCGGTCGTGGCCGATCGGGATCAGGGCTTGGATCGATCGCAACCGTCGGATCATCAGCGATGTCGGACCGATCGCATCGGTCTGGAATCGGTCATGGCCGATCGGGATGAGGGCTTGGATCGATCGCAACCTCGGATCATCGCCGATCGGACCGATCGCCATGGTCCGAGATCGGTCGTGGCCGATCGGGATCACGGCTTGGATCGATTGGAACCGTCGGATCGCCAGCGATGTCGGACCGATCGCATCGGTCTGGAATCGGTCATGGCCGATCGGGATGAGGGCTTGGATCGATCGCAACCGTTGGATCGTCGCCGATCGGACCGATCGCCACGGTCCGAGATCGGTCGTGGCCGATCGGGATCAGGGCTTGGATCGATGCAACCGTCGGATCGCCAGCGATCTTGGACCGATCGCACGGTCTGGATCGGTCATGGCCGATCGGGAAGGGCTTGGATCGATCGCAACCCTCGGATCGTCGCCGATCGGACCGATCGCCAAGGTCCGAGATCGATCATGGCCGATCGGGATCAGGCTTGGATCGATCGCAACCATCGGATCGTCGCGATCTCGGACCGATGCAATCGGTCGAATAGGTCATGGCCGATCGGGATCACGGCTTGGATCGATCGCAACCATCGGATCGCCAGCGATGTCGGACCGATCGCATCGGTCTGGAATCGGTCATGGCCGATCGGGATGAGGGCTTGGATCGATCGCAACCGTCGGATCGTCGCGATCGGACCGATCGCCATGGTCCGAGATCGGTCGTGGCCGATCGGGATCACGGCTTGGATCGATTGGAACCGTCGGATCGCCAGCGATGTCGGACCGATCGCATCGGTCTGGAATCGGTCATGGCCGATCGGGATGAGGGCTTGGATCGATCGCAACCGTTGGATCGTCGCCGATCGGACCGATCGCCACGGTCCGAGATCGGTCGTGGCCGATCGGGATCACGGCTTGGATCGATTGCAACCGTCGGATCGCCAGCGATCTTGGACCGATCGCAACGGTCCGAGATCGGTCGTGGCCGATCGGGATCAGGGCTTGGATCGATCGCAACCGTCGGATCGTCGCCGATCGGACCGATCGCCAGGTCCGAGATCGGTCGTGGCCGATCGGGATCACGGCTTGGATCGATCGCAACCGTCGGATCGTCGCCGATCTTGGACCGATCGCAACGTCCGGATCGGTCGTGGCCGATCGGGATCAGGGCTTGGATCGATCACAACCGTCGGATCGCCAGCGATGTCGGACCGATCGCATCGGTCTGGAATCGGTCATGGATCGGGATAAGGGATTGGATCGATCGCGGATCGTCACCGATCGGACCGATCGCCACGGTTCGAGATCGGTCGTGGCCGATCGGATCAGGCTTGGATCGATCGATCGGATCAGCGATCTCGGACCGATCGCATCGGTCTGGAATCGTCATGGCCGATCGGGATGAGGGCTTGGATCGATCGCAACCCTCGGATCGTCGCCGATCGGACCGATCGCCACGGTTCGAGATCGGTCGTGGCCGATCGGGATCAGGGCTTGGATCGATCGTCGGATCGTCAGCGATCTCGGACCGATCGCATCGGTCTGGAATCGGTCATGGCCGATCGGGATGAGGGCTTGGATCGATCGCAACCGTCGGATCGTCACCGATCGGACCGATCGCCATGGTCCGAGATCGGTCGTGGCCGATCGGGATCAGGGCTTGGATCGATTGCAACGTCGGATCGCCAGCGATCTTGGACCGATCGCAACGGTCCGGGATCGGTCGTGGCCGATCAGGATCAGGGCTTGGATCGATCGCAACCGTCAATCATCGCCGATCGGACCGATCGCCACGGTCCGAGATCGGTCATGGCCGATCGGGATCACGGCTTGGATCGATTGGAACCATCGGATCGCCAGCGATGTCGGACCGATCGCATCGGTCTGGAATCGGACCGATTGCCACGGTCCGAGATCGGTCGTGGCCGATCGGGATCAGGGCTTCGATCGATCGAAAACGTCGGATCACTTATAATTACTCAAAAAAAAAGTTATGAAAAAGTTTTAAAAAATATTATAAAATTATTGCGACGCCGTAGCGACGCATTTTAGAAGAAAAATTAAACAAATATTGCGACGCAATGTATGCATCGCAATATTTTAAGTAAATATAATTTTTATCAGTATTAATAAATAAAAAAATATAATATTGCGATCGCTAATTAAAATATTTAAAAATTATTGCAGGCGTCGCAATTATTATCATAAATTATTAATATTATCATTAATAAATAATTAAGAATTTTGCGACTCCGTAGTGATGCATTTTAGGAAAAAAATAAACAAATATTGTGACGAAATTTATGCGTCGCAATTATTTTTAGTAAAAACAATTTTTTTTCAGTATTAATAAATAAAAGAAATATAATATTGCAATGCATAAGTTGCGTCGCAATATTTTTAAAATAAATTTATGTAATTAAAAATTTTATAAATATATTGCGACGCAATTTTTCATCGTAATTATTAACATTAATTATAAATATTATCATTTATAAATATTAACAATTATTGCGACGCCTTAGTGATGCATTTAAAAAAAAACAAATATTGCGACGAAATATATGCATCATAATTATATTATTAAAATACATATAGCTGATTAAAAATATTAAAAATTATTGCGATGCATTTTGCATCGCAATTATTATCATAAATTTTAAATATTATCATTTAAAAATATTTAAAAATTATTGCGATGCACTGATTGCGTCGCAATTATTGTAATAAGTTATTATTTTAATCAATTTAAAATATTAAAAAATTATTGCGATGCCTTAGCGATGCAATTCTTAGAAAATAAAAATAAATTTTCCGCCGGATGTTGGCGCCAAGTTAGCGACGCTTAGCGACACAATTATTGGCGTCGCTATTTTTTCATAAAATTTTAATAAAACCATATTAACGATGGATTAGCGACGCACTAATGCATCGCTAAGACATAATAAATTAAAAAAAAATATTGCGACCATATAGCGACGCAAATAATTGCGTCGCTAATTACTTATATATAATCCAGCCTTCTCTTCTTCTTCTTCCCGTCTTGACCTAGCCGCCGCCGAGCTCTAAAAATTTCCGGCTCCCACCTCGCTGCTCCGGCGCCTCCCCTGTGGTCCTCCGGCTCCCCGGCGTTTTCATCCGACTCCGGCTTCTTCTCTCGACCAAGGTAAGCCCCACACTCTAAAAAAAAATTTTTTTTTTTTAATGATTTTCCTCCGGCCACGGCCGCTGCCGTGGCCGTCTTCTTCGACCACGGTGGCCAGGCCACTGTCACAAAAATTTTTTTTTTTTCTTAACAGGGGGGGAAACCCCCCCCGCCCTCCCGCCCTTTTTTTCTTGTCCGGCCACGCCCTGGTCGCGGCCGGACAAGGCGGCCACGGCCGCTGCCGTGGCCGCCTTCTCCGGCCACGGCGGCCACGTGGCCAGGCCACTGTCACAAAAAAAAAAAAATTCTTAACAGGGGGGGGGAAACCCCCCCCCCCCCTTTTTTTCTTGTCCGGCCACGGCCGGACAAGGCGTGGCCGCTGCCGTGGCCGCCTTCTCCGGCCACGGTGGCCAGGCCACTGTCACAAAAAAAAAATTTCTTAATAGGGGGGGGGAAACCCCCCCGCCCCCCCCCCCTTTTTTTCTTGTCCGGCCACGGCCGTGGCCGCGGCCGGACAAGGTGGCCACGGCCACTGCCGTGGCCGCAGTGGCCTGGCCACGGTGGCCAGGCCACTGTCACAAATTTTTTTTTTTTTCTTAACAGGGGGGGGGAAACCCCCCCGCCCCCCTGTTCCCCCCCCCCCCTTTTTTTCTTGTCCGGCCATGGCCGTGGTCGCGGCCGGACAAGGCGGCCACGGCCGCTGCCGTGGCTGGCCAGGCCACTGTCACTCAAAAAAAAAAAATTTGGCCACTGTCACTAAAAAAAAAAATAGTTAGGGGGCATGGAGCTGTTTGGATAGACTGATTGTTATGTCTTGATTATTCAATAATATTTGTAATGCTAGATAGGAAGTCTTGTTGTATTATTATTTAATTTGCATAATGTTTATGCAATAATTAATTTAAGCAGAATGTTTATGTATAGTATTTGCATTTGTACTTATTTACATTTGTTATGTCTTGATTATTTATATTCTGCTACAAACTGAATGATGCATTAAATTATGTAATGCTAAATAAAAAGTCTTGTTGTAATATTATTTAATTTCCAGCAACAAATTAGTAGGTTCAATGATTTACATTTTAGGATTCGCAAACATTTGTATTTGACACAATAATCTTAAAAAGTTAGTGATTACATGTATAATTCACAAGAAGTTAAGAATAACAAGCATACGTTCGATTGTCTTCGGACTTCCATAATCACAACACTTTAACCTTTAGACCCGTTTGAGATTTGTAAGCCTTAGTCTTGCAAATTCTCAAATTGTCCTGGTGGACAGTTTGAGAATATTTCTTGCGACATGTTAGTCTGCTAGTAAGCTTCAAGAGGCACGCAGAACTGGGGCGTGTGTGTGAAAGGAGAAAGTGTTGGAGCAAATATGCTGGATTATTATGGAAAGTTAGTAGAGGTGGTTGAAGTTGAATATCCCGGTTGGCCTATGAAACGAACCGTATTGTTTCGTTGTGATTGGTTCGATCCGATAGTTCCTGTGGGCAAAAGGGTTCATAATGACTACAATTTGGTTGAAGTGAACCATCGACAAGATTGCAGAAATATGACCCATTCATCCTTGCATCCCAAGCTCAGCAAGTCTTTTACTGCGGATATCCAAGTTTGCGCAACGACAAGCGAGATTGGTGGGCCGTTTCTAAAATGTCCCACGTTCAACAATCGTATTAGAGGAGAGTTCATCAAGTCAATCAGCCGAGTGCCCTGCATTTCAAGAGGTGAGATGGAAATGCATGCAATTGAGGACGGCACAAGGGCTCCTGAAACATCACTTAGAGATCCAAATGGTGATGTCCAAGAAATTGCGGATGCAAATGTTCGGTTTCCTTCCGATGATAATGAAACTGATTCGCAATCGATACGGCATCGGATGTTGAACCAACATTTCACGAAACAAATGACACCGATTAAACATAGAGGTTTTTTAAAATTTAACTTTTTTTTATAAGTATTAAATTCTTACATAGTCAATCATTAATCTAATTTAATTGTGTGAATCTTTAGTATTTTCAGTATGACGGGCAGAGGTAGATCTACCGACGACAGACGGAGTGAGCAGAGACGTAGCCCTGCTACATGAGATCACATGAGCGTTGGAGATGGAGAGTTTCGGATCTCCAGCAGTCGCGCATCCTTCGATCTCTCCAGCAGTATTACCATCCAGCCGATTGGCACAAACCTCCGAGAGTTCTTCCACCCTCGGCCGCACTGTACTTCGACTTGATGCTCAGGGAATGTAAGTATATACTAATTAAAAATATATGTTTATGTTTTTAAGTCAATTACTTATAAACATGCATTTTTTAACAGATTCATTGAGCAGCATCATGTATCCAGCCACATCAGCGCCGTATTTCAGAGGCGTGCAGATCCCAGTGGCTACGATTGGCGCCACGTATCTCCAGCCACGAGGGAGTTTTATTTTTCTGAGTTTCAGGTAAACTTATTAAATACAATTTATCAATGATATAAAATTTCTTAAACTTAATAAATTCAAAAACTAATTATTTATTTTAATGCAGAAAAAGTTTACGTGGGATCCTGCCAGCCATGATGCCATTAGGGCAGCATGGGAGGCTCTGATGCGATGCCGATACTCCGACATGCTTCATCGTTGGAGGTCATCGGGTCAGCGTCCTGCGCATGTGCCAGAGGGTATTTGGCATGAGTGGCAGCAGGCCTGGGAGTCCGATGGCTGGCGCAGGAGGTCCGCATCAGCCAGCACGAACCGTCGATCTGAGAAGGGCGGTCCTGGCACGGGTCTCTCCCGTCATACTTCGGGCTCCATTTCGATTCAGGAGCACAGATGGCGTATGGTAAGAAAACATAAATATTTTAATTACTATTTTAGTTATTTATAAATATTTGTCTTAATATCATTTTTTTATTGTTATAGTCTGAGCAGGAGGGCAGAGATCCTGGTGAGTTTCGTCTATTCAGGGCGACACACACCAGGAGGGACGGTTCCTGGGTCGACACGCGATCACGGAAGGTTGCGGTAAGAAATTAGATTTATGTAGTATCTGTTTAATTTCTAAAATTTTATTTCAAAAAAATTTATTAACTCATTTATTGTTGATTTTATAATTTCAAGACACGAGTCGAGGAGCTTCGCTCCCAGGCATCGCAGGTCGACTCTACTGATGGGGAGACGCCCGTCGAACTCTCAGCAGAGGAGAGTCAACGTATTTTTGAAGGCTGTTGGTGCCCAGCCACGAGACCGCAGGGTCTATGGTCTGGGCACTAGAGCTTCTATATTTTTTCCCCATCAGGCCTCCAGCTCGCGAGTTCCTAGTGATCTTCCTTCCGAGCGTTTACAGGACCTTCGCAGATCTATTGCAGAGAGATTCGTCAGGAGGTCGAGCAGGATTTTGAGGATCGTATGCGAGGCCGGGATCAGGAGGTTGCAGACATGCGAGATGAGATGCATTATTTGCGGGATATGGTTAGCCGCTTGTCGCAGAGTCTTCAGCCTCCACAGCCTCCACGTGATCGCCCAGATTCTTGATGTATTTTTTTTTTTCTTTTTTTATGTTGTAAAAACTTCAAAATTTTAATATATAAATTATTTTTGGAAATTTATTATTGTTTGGATTGAGTGAAAAATGTTTGTATCAATATTTAGATTTAGCGAAATTGTATTAACCGTTTTAATTTTTAATCTTTTATATTTTTTTAAAAACAAAATTTGTGACGCATTAGCGACTGAAATTGCATCGCTAATATTTTTAAATTATTATTATTAAATATTGTGACACAATGACCTGGCATCGCAATAATTTAAAAATAAATTTAATAGCGACGTATTAGCGACTAAAATTGAGTTGCTATTTTATCTTAAAAATTTTTAATAAATATTGCGACGCAATGACCCTGCATCGTAATATTTTAAAATAATTTTTATTTGCGACGCATTAGCGACTCAAATTGCATCGCTATTATACCAAAATATTATTATTAAATATTGCGATGCATCTGGATGCGTCGCAATATTGCGACGTAATTTAGTGTGTCGTAATATTTAATAATAATTTTTTTTGTTTTAAAAATTAATTTTAAATTTAGCGATGCATTTGCATGCGTCGCAGTATTGCGATGCAATGTTGCGTCGCAGAGAGTCACAATATTGCGACGCAATTGCGACAAATGGGTATTGCGATGGACATTTGAGTGATGCCGTCATTGCGTCGCTATTGCATCGCAATAGCATGTTTAGCGACGCAATTGCGACACATTTGGGCGTCGCAATATTTTATTTCTCTTGTAGTGATAACTAAACATAAAAGAGTATAAGAAATATTCTATTGATGGAAGAAATTAAGAAAATTTCATTTTTGTATGTCCATATACAACCTAATATGTCGTTTAAATAGAAATAGAAGTTAACTAAACATATATAGAAAGAGTATAAGAAATATTCTATTGATGGAAGAAATTGAGAAAATTTCATATATGATTTTTGTATGTCCATATACAACCTAATATATGGTTTAATAGAAATATAAGATAACTAAACATAAAAGAGTATAAGGAATATTCTATTGATGGAAGAAATTAAGAAATTTCATTTTTGTATGTCCATATACAACCTAATATGTCGTTTAAATAGAAATAGAAGTTAACTAAACATATATAGAAAGAGCATAAGAAATATTCTATTGATGGAAGAAATTGAGAAAATTTCATATACGATTTTTGTATGTCCATATACAACCTAATATATGGTTTAAATAGAAATATAAGATAACTAAACATAAAAAGAGTATAAGGAATATTCTATTGATGGAAGAAATTAAGAAAATTTCATTTTTGTATGTCCATATACAACCTAATATGTCGTTTAAATAGAAATATAAGTTAACTAAACATATATAGAAAGAGTATAAGAAATATTCTATTGATGGAAGAAATTGAGAAAATTTCATATATGATTTTTGTATGTCCATATACAACCTAATATGTGGTTTAAATAGAAATATAAGGTAACTAAACATAGAAAGAGTATAAGAAATATTCTATTGATGGAAGAAATTAAGAAAATTTCATATATGATTTTTGTATGTCCATATACAACCTAATATGTGGTTTAAATAGAAATATAAGATAACTAAACATAAAAAGAGTATAAGGAATATTCTATTGATGGAAAAAATTAAGAAAATTTCATTTTTGTATGTCCATATACAACCTAATATGTCGTTTAAATAGAAATATAAGTTAACTAAACATATATAGAAAGAGTATAAGAAATATTCTATTGATGGAAGAAATTGAGAAAATTTCATATATGATTTTTGTATGTCCATATACAACCTAATATGTGGTTTAAATAGAAATATAAGGTAACTAAACATAGAAAGAGTATAAGAAATATTCTATTGATGGAAGAAATTAAGAAAATTTCATATATGATTTTTGTATGTCCATATACAACCTAATATGTGGTTTAAATAGAAATATAAGGTAACTAAACATAGAAAGAGTATAAGGAATATTCTATTGATAGAAGAAATTGAGAAAATTTCATATATGATTTTTGTATGTCCATATACAACCTAATATGTGGTTTAAATAGAATATAAGGTAACTAAAGATATAAAGAGTATAAGAAATATTCAGGGCATAAAATTTGCCTATACATAAATAATAAAATATTGCCTATATAAATAAAAGAATATTCAAGTCATAAAATATGCAAAATATTTAAGGAATAAAATATGCCTATAATTTGTATATTAACATCCTCCTCAAGCTAAAGGTGGTGAAGAAGACATCTTCTGAAGTTTACTAACAAGATCAGAAAAGCATCGGGGTAAGTGAGCTTTAGTGAAAATGTCGGCAATTTGTTCAAGAGAGAAGATGAAAACTAGCTTGATAATGCCTTGGAGAATATGACGGCGTACAAAATGACTATCATTTTTAATATGTTTAGTGCGCTCATGAAAGACATAATTATGAGCAATTTAAATAGCACTACGGTTATCACAATGTAATATAGTAGGAAATGAGTGCTCAACACTCATATCATCATGAAGTCTTCATAGCCAGATTAGTTCAAAAGCAGTGTCAGCAAAAGCTCTATACTCAGCTTCAGTGCTAGACCTGGATACAACAGTTTTCTTTTTACTATGCCAAGAAATAAGAAAATCACCAAGAAAGAAACAATAGCTAGTGGTGGATCAATAATCAGTGGGATCTTCGGCCCAATCAACATCAGAGTAAGCTATCAATTTTAGTGAAGATGAATAAGAAAAGTGAAGGCTATGAAACAAAGCCAGAAGGAGGATGCATATAGACTTCTTCATAAAGATCACCATTAAGAAAAGCATTCTTCATATCCATTTGAAATAATTGCCATTGTTTGATAGCAGTAATAGATAGAATACTATGGACAGAAGTGATACAAGCCACGAGCAAAAGTTTCTTCGTAATCAATTCCATATTTTTGTGTAAAACCTTTAAACACAAGTCTTGCCTTGCAACATCCCATTGAACCATCTATTTCAGCCTTAATTTTATAGACCCATTTGTACTCAATGATAGACTTCTCAAGTGACAATGCCACCATATCTCATGTATGAGTACTTGTAAGAGCTTGAAGTTCTTTCGCCATAGCTTTCTGCTAGAGAGGGTTAGTACTAGTCTCATAATAAGTTTTAGGTTCATATAGGGAAACAATGGTAGAATAACAATGATAATCACGGAGAGTAACAGGAGGTTGCCTTACACGAGTACTGTGACGAGGAGAGGATGGAACAAATGATGAATTAAGTGAGGAGGAGGGATCAACAGATGTAGAAGGATTAGGATCCTGAAGCGATGGCGAATCATCTGGAGCATGTGTATATGAGCCAATATTGTCTGAGCTAAATGAACCTACAGAAGAATCATCAAAAAAAATAATAGAGGGATCGGTTAGAAAAGAAGAAGGAATAGTCAAAACCTTAAAGGAAGAAAGAATAGAGAACATTTTATGTTCTCAGAATGTACCATGATGAGAAATACAAAGTTGCTTAGAGAGAGGATCCCAACAACGGTAACCCTTATGCTCAATCCCATATCCTAAAAAACAACATAATCAAGCTCTGGATTCTAATTTTGTGTTCATGAGGTTGGAGAAGAACAAAGAATGCATTGCCAAAGATATGAAGAGACTGATAATTAGGTGTATGACCATATAAATGTTCTTAAGGAGAAACATCACCAATGGTAGAAGTGGAAACTCGATTGATGGTGTAAACAACATTAAGTACAACTTCCCTCCAAAAAGATTTGGGACATGAGAAAAAGATAAGAGGGTCTCTAATAGTGTCTAGGATATGTTAATGTTTGCATTTTGCTTTGCCATTTTGTTGAGATGTGTTTGGACAAGATCAATGTATAGTAGTGCCATTTTGAGAAAAAAATTAAGATAAGACAGAGTCTTTATATTCCATAGCATTATCAGTGCGAAGGATTTTAATAGGACAAGAAAATTAAGTTTTTACCATAGAGGCAATCCGAATATAAACCTGAGACAATTCAGACCTGTGTATCAAAAGATAAATCCATATATAATAGGAAAAAACATCGATAAAAATCATAAAATAACGAGAACCACCCATAGTGGTGTTGGGCCTAGTGTGGTGCTATCAAGGCCAGAAGGGCTAACTTGTATTGGGTTAGGTGTGGATCCAAGAGTTAAGATTAAATCAAGTCACAGATGTATATGGGCTTTGGGATTAGTTTAATCTCATTATGTTAGTCAAGAGTTTTTGTTGATTCTGAGCCTGGTCCACTTTGTGGATGTATTTAAACCTTAGTCTCTAGGGTTTGGATGAAATAGAACACAGATTCTTTTCTTCCAAGTGTTGGAAACAAGGTGGGCACACAAGGAGCTTTGATACCAGATTGATGGAAGTGGAGAATACTTTCAATAAGAAAAATAACACTCTCTTATTATGGAGATGTTAGAGGGAATACATCTTTTGGGTCTCTCTCTCAATTTTCATCATCATCATCATCATCTTCTTCTTCTTCTACATTTTATGGGCAAACACCTCCCATATTTATAAACATCTAGATGTCCTTTCATATACCACTATTTAATATATGCATAGAAAACTAAAAGACATTTGCAAAAATTAAGAGTCAATTACAAAATACTAAGAGTCAATTTTAAATTTCTGAACCATCTTATCTTTTTAAAATGACTCTTCCTTTCTCTCATGAAGCCTTTGGTCTTTCAAGAGTGACTCTTCCTTTCTCCCATGAAGCCTTTAGTCTTTCAAGAGTGCATTAAAACAAGTTTAATATTCCAACATTTCCTCCCGTAAACTTGTTTCACTTTTGAGTGATTTTGTAAATATATCAACAATTTGCTCATTTGATTTACAGTACACAACCTTCACAATACCTTTCTTAACTTGATCACAAAGAAAATGAAATCTTGTGTCAATGTGTTTGCTTCTTCCATGTTGAACTGGATTCTTAGCTAGTTCAATAGCAAACTTATTATCAACATATATCTTCACAGGCTCCTTTTGTGAATGACTCAATTCTTTCAATAAGTTGCGAAACCATATGGCCTCACAAGCACACGATGCTGCTGCAACATACTCTGCTTCACATGTAGATAATGCAACAATGGATTATTTCTTTGAGCTCCAAGAAAAAGTATTAGCACCAAAATAAAAGATATAACCAGAAGTGCTTTTTCATTCATCAAGATCTCCTCCCTAATCACTATCAGAAAAACCAATTAAACTTGCATCATTGGAATGAGTATAAAACATACCATGATCAAGAGTTCCTTTAAGGTATCTTAGAATCCTTTTTGCTGCCATCCAGTGTGACTCCTTTGGATGTTCCATATATCTACTAATCAAACCAACTCCATAGACAATATCAGGTCGGCTTATAGTAAGATAACGAAGACTTCCAACAAGGCTTTTGAAGAGAGATGAGTTCACCTCCTTTCCTTCTCCTTCTTTACTAAGCTTGGCTCCATAAGCAACTGGGGTGTTTACTTCTTTGCAGCACTCCATTTTGAATTTTTGTAGAATGTTTATAGCATAACTTTCTTGAGAAATGAAGATGCCATCTTCACTTTGCCTTACTTCAATGCCAAGAAAATAAGACATCAAGTCTCCTTCCGTCATTTCGAACTCCTTGCTCATGGTTGCTTTGAACCCATATATCATTTCCATGCAATTACTGTCACAAGTAAGTCATCCATATATAGACATATAATTAAAATGTCATCTCCTTTTTTCTTTACATAAATAGCATGTTCATAGGAGCATTTGTTGAAACCACAATCTTGAAGATAGTGATCAATTCGAGCATTCCAAGCTCTCGGTGCTTGCTTTAATCCATACAAAGCTGTGTAACTTGTACACTTTATCTTCCATGCCTTTATGGATATAGCCCTCAGGTTGCTCAATATAGACTTCTTCTTCAAGGTAGCTATTGAGAAATGCTGACTTTACATCCATTTGATATATTTTCACTTGTGATGAGATGCAAGTGAGAAAATGAGCTTTATTGAATCAAAATGGGCTACAGGCGCAAAAACTTCGTCATAATCGAGCCCTTTCTTTTGCTTGTAGCCTTTGGCAACTAAACGAGCTTTGTATTTTTCTACCTCTCCATTAGCAGTGTGCTTCACTTTATACACCCATTTGACGCCTATCGCCTTTTGTCCTTTTGGAAGTGAAGTCAACTCCCAAGTATTATACTTTTCTATGGCAAGAATCTCCTCCTTCATTGCTTTTCTCCATTCAACTTTCTACATAGCTTCATCAAATGTTAGAGGTTCAATATCAGCAAATAAACAATATAAATCAACTTGTTCAACTTCTTCTGTTTCATCATAAAGATCACTAATACTTCTAAACTTTCTTGTTAAGTCTTCAGGGCTTATAGAACTTCTTGAGGAAGTCGGTGTAACTTGTGGTGATGAAGATGATCTTGCTGGTGACAAGATTGGTTGAGTAGCTTCCTCATTTGTATTCTCCTCAGCTTCATTATAAGGTGTTATATATTTGATATGAGAATCTTTGCCATTCCAATCCCATACTCCATCTTCATTGAAAATCACATCCCGACTGATGATGACCTTATTTGTCATTGGATTATACAATTTGTAGGCTTTGGATTGCTCACTATATCCTATGAAGATGCATTTTTGGCTTCGATCATCAAGCTTCTTCCTCTTCTCTTGTGGTACTTGGGCATAGGCAATACACCCAAAAATCTTCATATGGCTTACTCCTGATTTGTAGCCACTCCAAGCTTCTTCTGGTGTCATACCTTTGATGGCTTTTGTTGGGCTTCGGTTGATAAGATATGCTGCACATGCCACCCCTTCAGCCCAAAAATGCTCGAAAGGTTCTTCTCTTTCAACATGCTTCTAGTCATGTCAAGAATGGTCCGGTTCTTCCTCTCGGCCACTCCATTTTGTTGTGGAGAGTACGGAGCGTGAATTGATGTCGAACTCCTTCTTCATCACAATAGCTTCTAAAAGCATTTGACATATATTCTCCGCCTCTATTGGATCTCAAAATATGCACTTTATTGTTACTTTCTTTTTCAACTAAAGATTTGAAATATTTAAACATAAAGAGTGCAGCCGACTTTTCTTTAAGAAAATAAACCCACAACTTTCTACTAAAGTCATCAACAAATGTTATAAAATATTTGTTACCACCACAAGATTCTGGAAGAGGTCCACATATATCAGTATGCACTAGTTGTAATGGTCTTGTTGCTTTCCAAGATTTTCTACTTTTGAAGGGAGCTTTTGCATGCTTAGCTAGTGTGCACTTCTCACAAACTTCATTTGGATAATTTATGTGTGGAAGTCCTTTCACCATTCCCTTATTAGATAGTAATTTCAAACTTTCAAAATTTAAATGTCCAAACCTGAGATGCCAAAGCCAGGAAGGGTCCTTGATATCCACTTGCAAGCAATTTTGTGCTTCCGTCTTTAAGATAAGAGGAAACATCCTGTTCTTCGCCATATGGACACGAGTAATCAGCTTTCATTCCAATCTTTTAGAGTTAGAGATAGTCCTTCCATATGAATTGCATAACCCTTCTCTAACAGTTGGCCAATACTTAATATACTCTTCAAACTTGGCACATAATAAACATTGGAAATGAAATCAGGTTTACCATTCTTTTGCCAAATCATGATTTTACCTCTTCCTTTGATAGGAGCTTTGGAGATATCCCCAAACTTTACATCACAAAACTCCCCTTCTTGCAATTCCACAAATAGCCCTTTTCTTCCACACATATGGTTTGAGGCTCCTGAGTCAAGAAACCATATATTCTTCAAGTCTCCATCTTCTTGGCATGACAAAAGAAGTGTCGGTTCTCCTTCTTGGTTGTTGGATTCAATGTTGTTGCTTTGCTTATTATTCCAACACTCATAGCTATAGTGTCAATATTTTTGACAATTATAGCATTGAACATTGGATCTTGATTGGTTACAACCTCCAATTGATCTTCTACCTCATCCACGTCCACCTCTTCTGCCACCTCTTTCATTGTTGAAATTTGAGCTTTGGCCTCCTCCATCATTATAGCTTCTTTGATCACGGCCATGGCTTCGACCACGACCATGGTAGTTGCTTCTGCCACCACGGCCACCACGATAGTTGTTGCCGTCATCTCTTTTGTTACTATAGGCCAATTGAAGCCCTTGATCTTTCTCTTTTTGGTCTTTTGCCTCCACCTTGGATTGAAGTATTTGCTCCGTATTATGTGCTTCATTTTTCTTTTGTATCTTTTGTTCATGAATTTGAAGTTTGCCCATCAACGCATTGATGGAGAGTGTATCACATCATTAGCTTCTTCAATGGTGACAACAATATGCTCAAACCTCGGTGTCAAAGACCGAAGTATCTTCTCCACCACTCGAACATCTTCTACCTTCTCTCCATTTCTTTTCAATTGGTTTACAACAACCAATATCCGAGAGAAGTAGTCAAATATGTTTTCCGTCTCCTTCATGGTGGTGACTTCAAATTCTCCTCGCAATTGTTGAAGCCAGATTCGCTTCACCTTTTCTTCTCCTTTAAAGATAGTAGAGAGAGTATCCCAAGCTTAATTTGCAGAGGTTGCTTCAGCAATTCTCTCAAATGTCACCTCATCTAAAGCTTGATATAATTGGAACAAAGTTTTTTTTGTCTCTTCTCCTTAAGCCCCTTAAAGTATCTTTTTGTGCTTGATTGTACCCTCTTTCTTACTCTGCTATAGGCTCGGTATAGCCATCTTGAACAATTTCCATAGATCTTGTGAGCCAAATAAGGACTTCATTTGGATACACCAATTCCCATAGTTCTCTTAGTAAGCTTGGGAACTTGAATATGCACACCATCGTTGGCCATCTCCCTCAAGATTGGTCCTCTAAAAAAAACAAGGCTTGATACCACTTGTTGGAAACAAGGTGGGCACACAAGGAGCTTTGATGCCAGATTGATGGAAGTGGAGAATACTTTCAATAAGAAAAATAACACTCTCTTATTATGGAGATGTTAGAGGGAATACATCTTTTGGGTCTCTCTCTCAATTTTCATCATCATCATCATCTCTTCTTCTTCTTCTATATTTCATGGGCAAACACCTCTTATATTTATAAACATCTAGATGTCCTTTCATATACCACTATTTAATACATGCATAGAAAAACTAAAAGACATTTGCAGAAAATTAAGAGTCAATTACAAA
Organism: Calamus simplicifolius; assembly: GCA_900491605.1. Classification (NCBI taxonomy): domain Eukaryota; kingdom Viridiplantae; phylum Streptophyta; class Magnoliopsida; order Arecales; family Arecaceae; genus Calamus; species Calamus simplicifolius. Next base: position 520,395 of record UESW01004988.1, on the reverse strand, counting down.
ATACTAAGAGTCAATTTTATATTTCTGAGCCATCTTATCTTTTTAAAATGACTCTTCCTTTCTCCCATAAAGCCTTTGGTCTTTTCAAGAGTGACTCTTCTTTTCTCCCATGAAGCCTTTGGTCTTTTCAAGAGTGACTCTTCCTTTCTCCCATGAAGTCTTTGGTCTTTCAAAAGTGCATTAAAACAAGTTTAATATTCTAACACCAATAATTTCTTGTCATCTTCTTCTCGCCATCCTCTCCCTCCTTCTCTCTACTTTTTGTTTGCTGGAGGAATTCGTGATCCAACAGGAAAGGCACGGAGCGATCGGATCTTGGGAAGCGGATGCAGCCTTCATCCGTGTGATCGGTCCCAGGCCAGCAAGTACGTGAAGAGGGGATTGCAAGCCGCACCGGCCCATGGGAGAGCTTCCATCCAGTGGAAGCGGAAGAACGTGAAGAGATGACATCTTCACGGAAGCGAAATCATGAAAGGGAGAACGCACGGTTCTCTGTGCATTAGAATCCCAACAACGTGAAGCAATGTTGGGTTCACGTGAAGCAAGGGAAGGCTTCGGTCAACGAGTCAACTCTTGGCTCTTGGAGGAAGGTGGAGGGAGGAGGGAGTTCCAGCCAAAAGAAAATTAATTTAAAAGCCAAGAAAGAAAGAGGGCTATGGTGTTTTGAATTTGGAATCGAGAGATTCAAAAGCAGAAGTTATCGCTGTACCAATCTAATCATTAGTAACAAAAGGTGAAAGCTCAGAATACTTCTTTAGCAAGATTAATTCATTACTGTTCATTAACAACTAAACACCAACAATTGGTATCAGAGCCAGGCTCAAGAAGAAGTTGGTTGGAGATCCTAAAGGGCTGAAAAATTTTAGAAGGCTTTATCAAGGTCTCTCAAATTTTTAAAATTTTTTGTGTTATTTTTGGTTGAGATCTCATCATGGATAGTAGCATAAAAATAGATTTTGAAAAGTTTGATGGAAAGAAAAGTTTCTTCATGTGGAAAGTCCGAGTAGAGGACCTTCTTGTACAGCAGGATTTAGATCTGGTTTTGGAGAAAAAGCCAGATGGGATGACAGATAAGCAATGGATATTGTTGGAGAAGAAGGTATATTCAGCGATCAGAGGATGTCTGACAGATTCATCCCTTTATTTTAGAGATGGGCACTGGGCCGTGGCACGGCATGGCCCAGTGAACCGTGCCGTGTCGGGCGCGGAAATTTTTTTCTGTTGGCCCAGCACAGCATGGCCCATGACGGGCCTGGGCCGGCCCGCCGTGCCATACCGGCACGGCCCAGCCGGGCCAGCACGGCCCACCTGGGGCCTGGCCCATGCACGACTAAAATAAAAAAATTATAAAAAAATATTTTTTGATAAATTAAAAAATTATTAGAATAAAGAAATTTTATTAATATAAAGCCACCTTACAGGTGGGGGGTTTGGCATAGACCCCTACCAGTTTATTAATTTAAAATCAAAATGATACAGAAGGGAGGGGGGGCTAGGCCTGACCTCTAGAACATAATACAATAAGCAAGGAGAAAATAATAGAAATAAAAAAATAAAGATGTCTTACTTTAAGTTTTTAACAATTAAAAAAATAAAAATATACAATTATAAAAGTAGAAATGACTCACTCATCAGTCATCAGTAGTATTTATGTCATCGTCATCTTCACTGGTTAAGTCATGTCCACCTTTATCTTGAAGCCTCGCCTCAGCATCCAACCAGTCTTTGAAGCAGATAAGCATCTCAACTGTCTCGCCAGTCATCCTACTTCTCTTTTCGTCTAAAATACATCGATCTGCACTGAAAACGGATTCCGATGCTACTGTGGACATCGGCACAGCTAAAACATCTCATGCAATGGCAGACATAACAAGATATTGATTTTTAATACTCTTCCACCAAGCTAATACATCTAGACTTTCTATTTGATCTTCATCATATGCAGAATGAAGATTGTTTCGTAAATAAAATTTCAATTCATTACTTAAAAATGAAGAAGATGAAGAAGATGATGAAGCATGTGCGTGTCTTCTAATGAATGAAAAAATAGATGACGAATGAGATCTAGAAGAAGAAGCAGAGCTTTGAGCAGGTATTCTAGATCCACAAATTTTATCATTATAAATAATAAATATCATTAAGAAGTCGTGTTACCTCATCTTTAGCAGGTTCAGGATTTTGATTCATGTTTTCACAATATTGATCAATTAAAAAATTACATCATTTAATTTAACTCTAGGATCAAAAACAACAACTAAGTTATGCAATGGACATATCCTATTCTAATATTCATTCCATTTAGTTTCCATATTATGTATAATAGGCATTAAAACTTCATGATATCTATATTTTTTAAATTTTTCACTAATTACATATGCTTTTTGTAAAAATGAACAAGAAGTTGGATAATAAATACCTGAAAGAATATTTGTAGCATCATAAAAAGTAACTAAAAAATCTTCTAAAATTTTACCTTGATTCCAATCAGCTTCAGTCAATGTAAATCCTAATCCACGCTTATTAATATAAGCACTTAATAAGTTCTTATATGGATATGCATCATGTATCATGGTGTAGGTACTATTCCAACGAGTTATTACATCAAGTTTAAATTTTTTAAAATGTTTACCATGATCTACACATAATTGTTTAAATTCTTGAAGTCTTGACCTTGAAGCATGAATAAAAGAAACTGCATTTCTAATTTTTGAAATAACCTCTTAAATTATGTTCATGCCAGATTGAGCAGAAAGATTTAATATAAGACATGCACATCTAATATGAAATAATTGTCCATCTAAAATGGGATGCAAAGAGTCGTTTAATAATGCAACAGCAGAATTATTATTAGATGCATTATCAAAGTAATTGACATTTTTTATTAATATTATATGAGCATGCGGTTTGATAAATAATATTTGAAATTTATTGTCCTGGAAAATCAAAAAGCACAAAAGCAATGATTCATTTATTTAATTGCCAATCATTATCAATATAATGAGCAGTAACAGAAATAAAATAATTACTACTTATAGATGCCGACCAAATATCAGAAGTTAAAGAAATTCTATCATTTAAATTTGAGAGGCTTTCCATTAAACTTTGTTTCATTGCTAAAAAGTTTGTCATAGCCACTCTTCTAAAGGTACGCCTACTAGTTCTTTTATAAGCAGGTTGTAGGCCTAATTGAACATATCTTTCAAAATGATAAGATTCAGATAAACTAAAAGGTAATTCATCTTGAACTATCCATCTTACCAGTAATTTTCTTTGATTTTGTAGTTATATGCAAAATTACCTACAAGTAATCCCTCTTGTATATTAAGCAGTCCTTGCTGACTGGAATCATGCATCCTATGACTCTCTTGATGTCTTCTTAGATGCCCTGTTCCCCCAGTACTAGAACAATAGTAAAGTTTTGCATATTTTTTACATTTTGCTTTATAGACTCCATCAACTATAATTCTATCGAAATCAAACCAAACATTACTAGTCCTCTTACGAGAAGAAGTTTGACACTCACTAACACTAGCTCTAGATAGAACTTGGAGTTGGGATTGGGGTTAGGGTCCTTGGGGATTAGTTTCCTCACCCTCAGAAAAAGCGTGCATATTAAAATTACTTTCGTTAAAAGATGCTATATCTAAAATTTTTAATTAATAAATGAAAAAAAATAAAAACTAACCACAAAAAGGAATTGAGAAAAGATCAAAGGTGGAGGCATGGAGCCGAGATTTGTGAGCTTCCTCTTGTGCTCTCACCTCTCAACAAGAATTGACCTTGTAGCACTTGACTACTTGCTTGAGCACTTGCTACTTGTAAGAACACTTGCAAACTAAAAATTAAATTGCTAATCTACTAGAGCACTTGCTGGAAGAGAGAAATAGTAGTAATAGAGGAGTTGGTTTGGTGTGGTAAAAATGAGGGAGAGTTCATCTATTTATAGAATTTCTAATTTTTTTTCCAAAACTACCCTTTGATATAGCCGTTATATGACTGTTGGAAGGGGTAAAATTGTCTAAACCCCTCCCAACAATCTTTAACGGCTATATAGCCGTTAAAAATGGATATAGCCGTTAAAAATGGCTGGTATTGGGCCTATTGGCTGGTGCCTAGGCCGGGTGCCTAGGCACGGCCTAGGCACCACGTGGTGCCTGGGTAGGTGCCCAGGCACCAGGTGCCCAGGCGCTGGTGCGTGGGGCACCTGGTGCCCAGGCACCAGGCCGCCGTGCCATGGCACAGCCCCCAGCACGACCCAGCTGGGCCGTGCTGGACACGGCCCATCAGGGCCATGATACAGCCCTGATGGGCCGTGCCATAGCACGGCCCATCACGGGCCGTGCCAAATTTGAATTTTTTTCTGTGTCGTGCTTGGCACGGCCCATTTGTTAATGGGCCGTGTCAGGCACGACACGACAATTCTTAAGGCACGGTTGAAGTTGTAAGCTCTCTACATTGGAAAAAACATGTGCAACAAGTTGATGTTGAAGAAGCGCCTCTATAGCCTTTAGATGTTAGAAGGTGGAGATATGCTAGGCCACATCTAGGTGTTCGACTAGATGAGCAATGAATTGTTGAATATCAGGGTCAAGATAGAGGAGGAAGGTAAGGCACTTTTACTACTGTGTTTGCTGCCCACATCACATGACTCATTGGTCACGACGCTGCTCTACGGGAAGGAGACATTGTTCTATAATGATATTATTTTGGTACTTCGAACGAATAAGCAAAGGAAGAAGATGACCAAGGATGATATTCCCCAAGAGGGTCTATCAGTTGGGAAAAGGTCAGGAAAAGGCAGGGACAGGAGAATGCCTAGGGGATGGTTACAGTCCAGAAAGGCTAAGTGCTATAAGTGTGGTGAAGTAGGACATTTCAAGAGGAATTGTCCTAAGTAAAAAAAGAAAGAAAAGAAATAATCTAAATCTGTGAGTACAATTGCAGGTCAGGAGGTGGAGGAAGATCTCTTGGTGGTATCAGATGGTCATAGACACAGCACAGAGATGTGGACCTTGGATTTAGCTTGCTCTCATCATTACACTCCCAACCGATCGTGGTTCAATACTTACACAGAGGTTGATGAGGGATGTATGACTCTTAGAGATGATCACCCTTGCAAGGTGGCAGGGATTGGCACAGTGAGGGTGAGGATGTTTGATGGCATGGTATGCACTTTTACTAGCGTGAAGCATGCCCCAGAACTCAAAAAGAATCTGATGTCTTTGGGGTACCTAGAGCAGACTGGATACAGCTTCAACAGTCATGCCAAGAGTGAAGTTCTGAACATCTTCAATGGAGCTATGGTGGTGATGAGAGGGAGAAGGCTAAAGAACAACCTATATAGGTTGGAGGGCTCTATGATGACAGAAAAATATGAGACAATAGCTATGGAACAGGATCTCGGAATGTGTGCAGGATGTGGCATTACTGCTTAGGCCACATAGAAGATAGGAGATAAAAGAACTGAGCAAGAGAGGGCTGCTTCCGGACCTGAGTGGTGGAGATATGAGATCTATGAGGCATGTCAGATAAAAAAGCAGAGGATAGTACAGTTCTTAGTCAACACAAGTAGGAGTACAGAACCCCTGGAGCTAGTACACATGGATGTCTGGAGATTAGCCCCAGTTTCTGCAAGGAATGGGGCCAGATACTTCTTTATCCTAATAGATGATTTCTCAGGGAAGCAGTGGATCTACTTCATGAAAGAGAAATCAGAGATCTTCACCAAGTTTAGAATCTGAAAGGCTAAGGTGAAGAAGGAGCAGGGTAGGAGTGTGAAGTGTTTGAGATCAGACAATGACAGGGAATATACTAGTAGGGAGTTCCAGAGATTTCGTGAGGAGTGGGGCATCAAAAAGCACTTCTCGGTAATAGAAACATCTCAACAGAAAGGGGTGGCTGAGAGGATGAACATAATACTATTGAAAAAAGCAAGGTGCTTGAGGCTGCAAGCAGTGCTTCCAAAGATGTTCTGGGTTGACGCAATAGGTATGGCCAGCTACTTGGTCAATCGGTCACCGCACACCAGATTGGATGAAGGCATTTCAGAGAAGATATAGTCTAAAGAAAATATAAGCCTGGGCCATCTAAGGGTGTTTAGATGCACGGTATATGTGCATGTTGGTGCTGAAGAGCAGAGTAAGTTGAACGCCAGATCAAAGAAGATGATGTTCATGGGCTATCCATGTGGAATCAAGAGGTATCGGCTGTGGGACTCCTTGAAGAAGAAGGTTGTCATTAGCAGGGATGTAACCTTCGATGAGAGCTCGATCCTTCAGAGCATAGATGGTACAGATGCACAACAAGGACTGTAAGAGGTAGAATATGATAACACTAGTCAGATGACCTCCTACATAGTCATGCCATTTGCTAGTGGACTAGGAGGATTTAAGATTTAGATGGAGAGGACTGATAGAGGGATCAGAAGCCAGGAAGTTCAGTAGGATATAGCTAAGCAGAGGACTCAAAAGGATGCAGTTGGGCAGGGGACTGATACTAGAATACACTGCACATACCCAGGAGAAACGTGCGACCACTAGTTCGATATAGCTTCGAGGACTCGATGTCATATGCCCTGATAACATCGAATGGAGACCTTTACACCAATCAGGACGCTATGGAGAGCCAAGATAGCCAGAATAGGGATGGGTGGGTCCAAGCTATGGCAGAGATGCAGGCTATAGCAGAGGAGATGTAGTCTTCCCACAAGACTGGCATGTGGTAGGTGATCCAATTGCTACAAGGAAGAAGCCCATTGGTTACAAATGGGTTTATTAGCGCAATAAAGGACCTTCAGAGCAAGGAGGTATCAAGTATAAGGCAGGACTAGTGGCCAGAGAATACGCTTAGAAGGAAGGCTTCGACTACAGAGAGCTGATGGGAGAGGTGGAGTGGAGCTGATAAAGGTACATACTAAGAAGAACACAGCAATGCACTGACCAAGGTTCTTTCATGGGACAGCTTTCATAGGGATGCAGCTGATGGACATGATGGCCATGCTAAGGCCTTGAAAGCACCAAGGTGAAGATTGTTGGGCCTGATGTGGTGCTATCAAGGCCTAGAAGGGCTAACTTGTATTGTGCTAGGTGTGGATCCAAGGGTTGAGATTAAATCAAGTATGGATGTACACGGGCTTGAGGATTAGTTTAATCTCATTAGGTTAGTTCATAGGAGTTTTTGTTGAGTCTGGGCTAGCCCATTTTGTGAATGTATTTAAACCCTAGTCTCTAAAATTTGGATGAAATAGAACACAAATTTTTTTCTCTCAAGAATTTCTTCTCATCTTCTTCTCCCCCATCCTCTTCCTCCTTCTCCTTACTCTCAGTGCGCTGAAGGAATTCATGATCCAGCGGGAAAGGCATGGAGCGATTGGATCTTGGGAAGCAGATGCAGCCTTCGTCCGTGTGATCGGTCCCAAGCCAGCAAGCACATGAAGAGGGGGATTCCAAGCCGCACCAGCCCACGGGAGAGCTTGCATCCAGCGGAAGAACGTGAAGAGGTGACGTCTTCACAGAAGCACAATCAGGAAAGGGAGAATGCATGGTTCTCTGTGCATTAGAATCCCAACAATGTGAAGCAACGTTGGGTTCACATGAAGCAAGAGAAGGCTTCAGTCAACGAGTCAACTTTGGCTCTTGGAGGAAGGTGGAGGGAGGAGGGAGTTCCGGCCAAAAGAAATTAATAAAAAGCCAAGAAAAAAAGAGGGCTGTGGTGTTTTGAATTCGCAATCGAGGGACTCAAAAATAGCAAGTTATTGTTGTACCAATCTGATCATTAACAATAAAAAAGGTCAAAGCTCAGGGTACTTTTCAGCGAGATTGATCCCATTATTGTTCATCAATAACTAAACCCCAACAAGTGGGATGAGGAGCGGGTCCCTAAATGTCAGAATGAACTAAATCAAAAGGAACAATAGAAATAGTGTCACTAGAACAGAAAAGCAAAGCATGATGTTTGGATAACTAACAAGAAATACAATCAAATTGTTTATTGTTAACATCTCCTAAACAACCATTGAAAATTAAAGAGTGAAGCCTAGAACGAGAAACATGTCCTAAACAAGAATGCCAAATAGTAAAAGATATAGTAGCAGCTGCAAGACTAGATGGTAGATGAAGAGATTCAAGCTCATATAATCGGCCCACTTTATGCCCTATCCCAAGTATTGCCTTCGTTCGTGGATCCTGCACAATACAACCAGTACTTGAGAAATATAAGTCAACACAAGTTCACATAATTGACCAACAGAAATGAGATTTAGGGATAGTTTAGGAATGAAGAATGTATCAGTTAAAGAGAGATTGGAAGTAGAAATAGTGCCTATATTCTTAACGTATAAAGCAGAACTATCAGCAGTATGAACAATAGGCAGAATAGTGGGAATTGACATAAAAGAAAATAAAAAAGAATTAGATGTCATGTGATTATAATAGGCAGAATCAAAAAATCAAGAGGAATTATAAGATGTACTTAGAGTAATAGAGAGAGCAGATGAAGAAGACACACTAGAAGAAGATTGTAACAGTTGGATAATAGTTTGAATATCCTGAAGTATGAATTTTGGAGAGGCAAGGTCCCTCAATAGTAGCAGCAGTAGTGGTAGAAAGTCCAAATCTCGAAGTACTCATATAGAAATGAGTAGTATTTCTAAACCTAGAAGTTTATTGATTCTGAAGTCGCTTATGACAAATAGCTTTCACATGATCAGATTTTAGCAATAATTACAAGTAATAGTGCAAGAAAAACCCGTATGAGTAGCCACAACAATATTAGACTGAGAAACATGTGGAGAAAAAGAACCAAAAGGAGTGGCAAGGATGGCATCAGTAGATGGAAAAGAGCATTATGCACAAACTGTTTTTAAGACAAGTTTCTTCATAAAGTAATTCTCAAATGACAATATCCAATAGGAAAGGGACTGCGATGAAAAAGTGAAGCACTAACAGACTTAAATTTTGGATGATGAGTCATAAAAAGATGCCAAACATATTGTCGATCTCGAAGGTCCAAGTAAAGATTAGCAAAGGTAGAATCAGACCGTTTAGGATCATAAATGGCTAATTAATCCTATATTGTCTGAAGTTCAAAAACATAGCCATGAATGGTCTGATGTGGTTGTTACTGGAGCCAATGAAAGCGACGATAAAGTTAAAATTGATGAACATCATTAAAAATAGAATAATGATTCTTAAGAAAGAGCAGACCTTATGTGCAGTATTAAAATGATGAAACTCACCCTTAATGTTAGGTAGGCAAGTATTGTGAAATCATGTTAAGATTTCATGGTTTTTGCCATCCCATTGATCATGTCTTTCAATAAATTTGGATTCATCTTCATTAGCTTTTTTGATAGGGGAAGAAACCTCACTATTAACATAATGTCAAAGGAGACAACCTTTCAGAAAACTGCATATTTCTTGTACCCATAAATCATAATTTCTTTCATAAAAAAAATAGTAATTGATTGCAAAATTGACGAAGCAGTAGGTTGTGAAAAACCGAAAGTAACCATTAAGGAAGAGAAAATATACAAATTATAGGTATATTTTATGCCTTGAAAGGTACTATCAGTAATCTTCCTTAACGTGCACCCCTAATATCCCTACCAAAATGCATATTCGATCAAATAGCCCAAGGTACTACCAGTAGCCTTTTCCTTTAGATTATCCATATATGAGTGTGATAAAGGCCAAGAACATCCAAACCTTCATGGCCACCACTCTCGGAAGTGCATGCCCAGATGCACAACTCTCCAATAACGCGAAGCACACAAGACACCAAGCTTACAAGGAAATGTCCCCAACCTTTTTCTATTCATAAGAAAAGGATACAAAGAAAGAAAAAACTCTCATCCGAAGGGATGCCCATAATCCTTACACGATACCGAAGAGAAAAAAAAAAAAAAACAAACCAGAAAGGTAATAATAGAGGCAAAATTTAGAACAGAAGTCAACAAATTTTCAGAAATGGCTCCGATACCATGATAGAAGAAATTAAGAGAATTTCATATATATTTTTTGTGTGTACATGTAAAACCTAATATGTGGTTTATATAGGAGTACAAGATAACTAAACATAAAAAGAGTATAGGGAATATCCAGGGTATAAAATCTATCTATACATAAAGAGGAGAATATTGCCTATACATAAATAAAAGAATATTCAAGGCATAAAATATGCCTATAATTTGTATATTAACATCTATGTTCTATATATACTGAAAACAAATAGCACCACCTTTTAGTAATACGAGCGTTGATCATTCTCATGAAACTGCGCAATAGACACGAACGTTATTCTTTCCCTTCAAAATTGCATTTTTAATTATATCATTTGCCAATACGTTTATAAATGAATAAAAAATATTTATCATAAATTATATTTGAATAATAAAATAATTATGGGTTGTGGATTCAAGAGATCTGAAGCAGGTGCAGTCCTCAAATATTGGAGATTATTTTAAATTTAAAATTACAAACTTTTTATATCTTCCATATCACATCCATGTCTCTCTAAAAGTGCCTTGAATCATGATATGAATGCTTTGAAATCTCAACTAATGCAGAAGATTAAAAATATCACCAAAATTCTTAGAAATTTTAGTGATTTTTTTAAGGGACAGAGTTCTCTCTCATATTTATTTAATTGGTAACAAAAAGTGTATGTTGGTATTTTAATATAGCATCATTATATATTAATATAATATATTTTAAATAAATAATTTAAATCTGTGAGCATAATATATATGCATATTGTAATTAAAAAGCAGGCGCAGTCCTCAAATCTTGGAGATTGATTCAGATTTAAAATTATAGACTTTTTACTACTTCCATATCACATGCATGTCACTCTAAAATTACCATGAATCATAATATGAATGCTTTGAAATCCAACTAATGTCGAAGATTACAAATATCACCAAAGTTCTTGAAATTTTAGTGATTTTTTTTAAGGAACAGAGTTTTCTCTCTCATATTTATTTAATTGGTAACAGAAATAGTAAACAATAGTGTATGTTAGTATTTTAATATAGTATCATTATATATTACTATAATATATTTTAAATAAATAATAGAAATCTATGAGCATATATATGCATATTGTAATTAAAAAGCAGGTGCAGTCCTCAAATCTTGGAGATTATTTCAGATTTAAAATTACAAACTTTTTACTACTTCCATATCACATGCAGGTCATTCTAAAAGTGCCATGAATCATAATATATGAATGCTTTGAAATCTCAACTAATGTGGAAGATTACAAATATCACCAAAGTTCTTGGAAATTTTAGTGATTTTTTTAAGGAACAGAGTTTTCTCTCATATTTATTTAATTCGTAACAAAAACAGTAAACAATAATGTATGTTAGTATTTTAATATATTATTATATATTACTATAATATATTTTAAATAAATAATAAAAATATGTGAGCATAATATATGCATATTGTAATTAAAAAACAGGTGCAGTCCTCAAGTCTTGGAGATTATTTCAGATTTGAAATTACAAACTTTTTACTACTTCCATATCACATGCATGTCACCCTAAAAGTACCATGAATCATAATACGAATGCTTTGAAATCTCAACTAATGTGGAAGTTTACAAATATCACCAAAATTCTTGAAAATTTTAGTGATTATTTTAAGGGACAGAGTTTTCTCTCATATTTATTTCATTGGTATAGAAATGGTAAAGATAGTGTATGCTAGTATTTTAATATAATATCATTATTATAATATATTTTAAATAAATAATTTAAAACAATAAGCATAATATATATGGATATTGTAATTAAAAAGCAAGTGAAGTTCTCAAATCTTGAAAATTATTTCAGATTTAAAATTAGAAACTTTTTACTACTTCCCTATCACATGCATGTCACTCTAAAAGTACCATGAATCATGATATAAATGCTTTGAAATCTCAACTAATGTGGAAGTTTACAAATATCACCAAAATTCTTGAAAATTTTAGTGATTTTTTTTAAGGGGCAGAGTTTTCTCTCATATTTATTTCATTGGTATAGAAATAGTAAATAATAGTGTGTGTTAGTATTTTATAGTATCATTATATATTATTGTAATATATTTTAAATAAATAATTTAAATTAGTAAGCATAATATATGCATATTGTAATTAAAAAGCAGGTGCAGTACTCAAAACTTGGAGTTATTTAAGAATTAAAATTAGAAACTTTTTACTACTTCCATATCACATGCTGTCACTCTAAAAGTACCATGAATCATGACATGAATGCTTTGAAATCTCAATTAATGTGAAAGATTACAAATATCACCAAACTTCTTGGAAATTTTAGTGTTTTTTTAAGGGGATAGAGTTTTCTCTCATATTAATTTAATTGGTATAGAAATAGTAAACAATAGTGTTTGTTAGTATTTAATATAGTATGCTTATGTATTACTATAATATTTTAAATAAATAATTTAAATCGGTAAGCATAATATATATGTATATTGTAATTAAATTGTTTCATCTTATAGTGCAATGGAGGCTAAACACAATCTTCACATGCATGACACGTGTACTGATCAAGGTTGTCCTTAGTATGCGCCATGATATATATGCTGTATTATTGCGCAATTCTCATACCAAGCATGTTGTAATGGTCAAGGTGGAGGTGATGGTTGGTGCGTTGAAGTGATGCTGGTACTGTGAAGGAGTTGATGAGCAGGTTGAACCCCGATGTGGCCTCTGCTTTAGAAAGAAATGGAAGTCTTCGGCTCCAAAATGAGGTTATTCCATCTTGGTTTGGGAATTAAGAAGGTAGATATATGAAGGACATGAAGAGCATGTTCTTATGGAGCTTGCCTCGATCAAAGCTGAAAGAAAGTTCTGAAAAATAGAAGCTTAGAGAGGGGCTGTAGCTACTCAGTTCGCCAAGAACATGGAAGCCACTAGAAGAGAATTAAGGGCATCCATGGAGATCAATCATGCCAAGGAATCCGAAATGAAGCTTGCAATGACAAATTCCAATGTTAATCTCTAGTAGAATGAAATGGAATTGGTTCGAGCACTTTAGAGGAATCACCAGAAGAATGATTTGCTTGACAACTGCAAGACGTCAGAAGAAGAGTTGGAGAGTACGTATGTGTTCGCTTTGATCAGCTAAGGCTGAACTGGAGGCAACAACGAAAGAACTAGCTTTCAATAAGGAGGGGATTCATCTCATGGCTTTGATGGATCTTATAAGAGGAGCTGATAAACATTGCTAAAGAAGCTGATAGGCCAAAGAAACTCAAAAAAGCAGATTCCACTGTTCAGTATCTTAATTCTAACCTTTTAAGAGCCAACTCTAAGCTGGAGTCTTCTGCACATCATGAGTTGAGAGGACAGAGCCCATACTGTACGTGATTGTTTAATTCTAAATCAGTTATGTATTGAGAAGATTTTGATTATCTATATGAGATCAAAAGCCTAAATAATATTCTATGATGAGCTTTTTTAGAGGAGGTGTTGGATTGCAGCAATGATGTTAGTTGAGCCCAGCCTAGACCTAAGAAACACTAAAAATAGGTTTTATGTATTTATGATTTGAATTAGATTTAAATATAGATTTGGATATAATCCCTTAACTTGATAATAACACCAAAATTTGAATGGAGAGAGTATGTGAAAGCTTATGATAGCGAATGTTTAATCGTACTTTAGTTATGTATTGGGAAGATCTTAGTATCTAGATAAGATCAAGGAGTTTAAATAATATTTGTTCACTAATCTTTTTAGGTAAGCTTTTAGATTATGATAAAATTCAACTCAACTCATCTACATTCAAATTACACTTTAATTTAGGTCTATCTATATCTCTATTCTTATCATAGATTGTTAAAAGATCACTCTTTCTAACTGAAGCATTTAAAGGTATACATTGTATATGTCCAAATCACCACAATCGAGCTCTTAGATTGCGATAAGTTAGCAATAATTTCTAGTTCCTTAGCTGCATTAATGCTGCAACTACAAACAAAAATAGAGTCAAGGAAGAAAGAAATATATGAACGAAATTAGTGAAAAGAAAAAAAAAAATCAAATTGGAAAGGGAGAAGACAGACTTCAACATTAGCTCAGCATGGGAAAAGTGTCATTGGTGCAAGAACTCGAAATAGTTAAAGCATCATAAGATGTCAGACTAAAGTAGTAGAGAGTTAGTTACTTTAAAAACCATTAGACGTAGAGCTTCATGGATTGCACATAACATAGTATTACTGTAGAACAATGTGAGTATAACTATTTGAATCGGTGTATAGCGGATGCTTAATTTGTAGCCAACAATGAGTAGCAGCAGTTCAGCCATGGATCGAAGCACTATAGGCTGGAGATGAGATATTGATAAACACTAAACTTGCAACGAGCGAGATGGAGGAATCATAGGTTTCTCAGACTATTGAAGCAGAATTATGTAATGGAGACAGAATGAAGAAGTGATAGGTATTACGAAACAAAAGCTTGTGGTAGCAACGCCAAGAAAATCCCTTGGAAAAACAAAAAAGAAAGAATGTGTGTGTGTATGTATATGTGTATGTATGTATGTATATGTGTGTATAGTGCTAGACTTGGCTATATTTGAATGTAGCCAAAACTAGATTTATTCACTTTCCTCACCTTTAGATTCATATAGTTCATCAACTCCAAAGATAAAAAAGTAAAAAATATGGAATAATTACGGAATCCATGTAGATTCGAGGAAGAAAAAGGTAACCAAATTTTAAATTTAACTACATTCGAATGTAATCAAGTCTATATATATATAGGTATGTATTATTCATCATTAAATTTATATAGGTCACAAATCCCAAAGATAAAAAAGGAAAAAAGAATGGATGATTTTTGGATCCAAGGATGAAGGGACTGCATTTGACCTCTCTCTATGTTTAGAGAAAGATAGAGGGACTGCATCTGACTTCTCTCTATGTTTAGAGAAAGATAGACTTGGCTATATTTGAATGTAGCCAAGTCTAAGATTTGATCATCTTCTCCATCTTTGGATTCATATAAATTCTGAAGCCATCTCATCTTTTGCACTTTTCTATCTTTGAGATACGTGAACTATATAAATCTAAGGGTCGAAAAGATAATCAGATCTAGACTTGTCTATACTCAAGTGTCGCCAAGTCTATTCCCTTTCCCTCTCTTTCTCTCTCTCTATATACATATCGACATTCACCGTTCATCTAGAGTAACTTTTTTCTAATCCAAATCATCCATTACTCTAAAGTTCAGCCATCTAATCCAGACTCCATATTAGCATTCACTCTTCATTCAAAGCAACCCTTTTCTAAAGAGAGATCATCCATTTGATTAGGTGCTAACATTTAAAAAAAATTATAGTGGATTAGGCGAACGGATGCTGGTATAAAATACCTTGATTTTGGTTCTGACACTTTTTGAATATAGCTAAGTAGTTGAATAAGAAAATTGGTATAGATTTTGCATATTGTTCGTCTTAAGTTTGAAGATCAATTACCCATTTCACCTATTGGTTTAACAACATCATCAATGAGTATTTCAATGCCTTAAAGGTAGGCACAAAATAAATCCAATGATCAATATATATAGGTAAATTTGGCTACATTCGAATGCAATCAACTATAGGTTCTAATCACTTTCCTCATTTTTGTAACCATGTGGATTTTAGAGCTATCCTATCTTTTTCACTTTTTCACCTTTGGAATCTATGTAAAAAGGTGGGGTAGCTTTGAGATCCATATGGTTTCAAAGGTGGCAAAGTTGATCACATTCTAAATTTGGTTATATTGTAATATAGCCAAGTTTACTTTTCTTTTTTCGACTTGGCTACATTCGAATGTAGCCAAGTCTAGATTTGATCACCTCCCCCATACTTGGATCCATAGCTCATGAATCACAAAAATAAAAAGAATGGAAAAGATGGGATGACTTCAAGATCCATGCTAATCTAAGGATGAGGAAGGTAATTGATAAGTACATAAATACTAGCTATAAAAGTATTAATTTATAGGCCAAATTATTATTATTCTTTTAAATTTGATAATTTTATATAATATTTTTAGGAAAAAATCCTGCCAACTCAAAGAGCTCGATTTTAAGAGTTCAACGGTATAAACGGTACTCAAATCAGACTTGAAACGAGCTCAAAATATTTTTTTTAAGATTTAACCTAGGAATTGCACGAAATTTAAAGCAATCGCGAATCAAAAGAAATCGTGCGATATTTTAAAGTTGCGGTTTGAACTTTGAAAGGAAAAAATCTGATCTGCGGAATTAATGCAGATTATACATGGAGTCGATGTATCTTTCTTACTATAAAAGAACACCATCGGAGCCACTTGAGGAATCATCCAATAATTCTTTCACCCCTCATCCTTCTCTTTGTTCCACCCCACTTTTTCTCCGCTCTATAACCCAAATCTTTCAATCCGTTATTCATCCACCAGCCATCCATACCTTCCATACTCAACCATCCTTTCATATTCAACTATCTTTCTATCTCAGGAAGCATGAAGCAGGAAGCGGATTTATGAAAGTAGAAAGCGGATAGCAGATCCATCATCTCAGAAAGTAGAAGTAGATTATATTTTTTATTTTTTTATATAATCTTTTAGATGCTATAAAATAAAATATCTATTTATATTTTATTTTTATTGAATGTTCTTCAAGCTAAAATATTTTTTGACTGATCTATTCTTTAAAAGGGATGGATCGTGATCTACGGATGTGGGCCGTACTCTAATTAAGATAGATCATATCTTAATTATTTTTACAACCAATCATCTACTTATTTAATTTTTTAATTGTATAAATTTATTTCAAAATAATTACTCAAAGTTCCTGTGGATTTGATCCCTTATTCTCGCTACTCTACCTAAGATTAGTGGAATTAAGGTGTTTTAATCGTTGCGCTACGACATGCATCATATTTTTGGCACCATTTTTTGGGAACTTAAGTGCAGTTGTTTTAAAAAAAAGAAAAAAATAACAAAAATTAGAATAACAGAAATAAATTTAAAATATATTTATTTTCTATGGCTAGATTGACTTAGGTAAATTTATTTTATGCAAAACTCAATTTTTTCCATTGGTATCTCATAATTTATTAGAAAATTAAAAACTTAATCATAAAAATCTATAATAATAATAATTATTATAATTAGATTAATTTTATTTGATAACTTTAAGAGCTTGACATTTGCTTGTTGCATAGCATTTTTATAATTAACTCTAAGGGAATAAATTCCTAATCAAGATAAGGTGGGGAGTTGATCACCTTTCCTTGGCTCACAAATCATATCCTTTATTTTGCATTAATCCAAGCCTTTAACTCTAAAATTAACTAGACGTCAACCCTAAAGGAACTCGAGCTCAATAGGACAAGACACCCGAAAGAGTTAGACTAGGTCGGGATTGACTGATTAATTGGTGTCTAGAAAAGAAAGAAAAGTGATTATTTAATTGGTTTCTTTCGCTTACCTAGTAAGCAATGGGGGGACCCCCACTGACCTTACCCTTAACTGGCTAGTTGATTAACTAGTTTTGACTTGGAGGGCTCTAAAGCAGTCTTGAAAGTTAGGAGCTATCTAGATCTAGGTTAACCCTAGGATAGAGAGTCTAATTTTTGTTAACTCGATTGCAAAATAACAATTAAACCCTAACTAAATTCTTATTATTACTTTTTAGCTTTAGGACTCTCTTAGGACATTTCTACGTAGAACCCCTTTCTTTTTCATTTCATTTGTTAATTTAAAATTATAAAAAAAAGAGAGAAGGATTTGAATTGTTGTTTGCTTTAAAGTACATTGAGATCTTACAACCTAATGATTAGTCTATTTATTATCCCAATTTAACTATTAAAATAAATATTAATTATTTTAAATTTATTAAGAATTAATACTTTTATGGATGTTTGTAGAAAAAGGGGCTTATAGATGGAAAGAGCTCGATTTTTGGAGTCTAATGATGTGGATGGCACTCAAATCAGGACTCGGTTTACCAAAAAAGGAAGAAAGAGATGATTTCGCATGATTTCTGATGCAAACTAAGGAAGCCTAGACAAGCTCTATAAAAGGAGGACCTCAGGTAGTAGTTGAGGAAAAAAGTTTTCTCCAAAGTTCTTTTTACTCTTGTTTTATTTAGATTATTGTATTTAGGCCCGGAAGAGGAAAATTATGGAGGGAATGCTTGTGGCAACTTTTTGTTCTTTATTTCTATGTAATAAAAATTGTGCTCTTCTTTATTATATCTTTTGAGTTATTTTTTGATCGAGGTTTTTATCTAGCATACACGGCCTATACTCTTTATCGACATACTATGATTTCAGGATATGGTACATGCCTAAGAGAGACATATCGTAATACGATAGATTGACCCTTAACCTTGCAATTATTAGATAGTTTATATTCTAAGCGGACGTGCCGTGATCTCCTGATACGGTTCATGTCTGATAAGATATAAATTATTCTAATTTAAATTTATAAAAATTATTACTATTGTAATATTAAAAAAGATGATAAAACATATTTGCATGATGGATTTAGATTCCTGAGTTGCTTCTCCTGCTGTTTTGATTTTGTTAATTAATTAGTTGTTATCTTTTAATAACTGCTATTCTTAATATAATCCTCT
The DNA here is from genome assembly GCA_900491605.1 of Calamus simplicifolius. Classification (NCBI taxonomy): domain Eukaryota; kingdom Viridiplantae; phylum Streptophyta; class Magnoliopsida; order Arecales; family Arecaceae; genus Calamus; species Calamus simplicifolius. The sequence goes on along the minus strand of UESW01004988.1, from coordinate 501,777 downwards.
ACAGAAATTTTTTTTGTAAAATAATTGCCCTTGATTCCCTAGGATATGATCCGATTCACCACTAGCTATAGTAGTGAGTAGGTTTTATTTTTGATTGCAATCAAATTTTGGCACCGTTGCCGGGGATCCAAGCATGATTAGTTCAATTTTTTTAAAAAAAAATTAATTACCATAATTTTTTAATTTTATTCTTGTTTTTATTTTTTTATTCTCTCTTATTGTTTCATTATTATTCATGCTTCTATATTAAAAAAAGGAATAAAAATTCTTTTATTAGATAGTTATTTCTCTCTTTAGCTTATTGCTTTTTTTTTAATTACCTTAATTATTAGATTTCTTATTTTCTTTTAGCATTAAAAAAAATTATTACTTTCCTTCTTGTCACAAATCCACTTTTAACCCAATTAACTTTTTATTTTAATTAACTTATCTTAAAGAACCTAAAAAAAAACCCTAAGACACTTTTCATAAAATATAATTAATTTAAGAAATAAATAATAAAATTTAAAAACTTTTTAACTTGTTTAGACACCTTGTTTGAATTGCATTACATCTTCATAAAATACTTTAAGGACTCAATCCCTAATAACATAAGGTGGGGATTTCATTACCCTTCCTTAGCCCACAAACCACCATCCTGCATACTGCATAAACCCAAGCCTTTAACTCTAAAATTAACTAGACGTCTGCCCCTAAGGAACTCGAGGTTCATTAGGGATTTCTCAAGGATAGATACACCCCTTACCATTTGTTTAAAAAATGTAAGGTGTGGGAGTGGTCAACTGAATGTATGACAGCTTTTAAGAAGTTGAAGGTAGCTATTGCTAGTGAACCAGTACTGAAGCTACAAATTTCAAACAATCATTTGAGTGTATACTGATGCTTCAGATTATGCTATTGGTGGAGTACTTATGTAGGGTAGACATCCTATTGCTTTTGAGAGTAGGAAACTAAATAATACTGAGCAGAGGTACACTATACATAAGAAGGAAATGACTGTTGTTATTCACTGTTTGGAGAAATGGCGGCATTATTTGCTTGGTACTCAATTTGTGGTAGTTACTGACAATGTAGCTAATACCAACTTTACTATACAGAAAAAGCTTACACCCAAGCAGGCTAGGTGGTAAGAGTACTTAGCTGAATTTGATTTTGAATGGTTGCATAAGTTGGGTAAGCAAAATGTAGTTACTGATTCCTTGAGCAGAATTAGAATGTGGTTGGATTTATTGCTGCATTATCTATCTTCCAAGGGGAGTTTATGGTTCAGCTGAGAGGATACATAGCAGATAACCAGGAGTATGCTAAGCTAGTTGAAGATGTGCAAACTGGTGAGTTGCAAAAGTATTGGTTAGAGGATGGATTACTTTACTTTAAAGGGGGTAGGTTGTATGTACTAAAGTGTGGAGGACTTCAACATTTGTTACTGAAGGAGAGTCATTATCCACATTGGGTAGGCTATCCAGGGATGGAATGCATGTTAGCTCTGTTGAGTAGGTCTTATATTGGCCTAAGATAGAGGATGACATTAAGCTGTATGTGAGAACATGTCGTACCTATCAGATAGATAAGACTGAAAGGAAGAAAGAAGGAGGTTTGTTGCAGCCATTACCTATACTAGAGAGATCATGGGTGTCAGTCTCTATGGATTTTATCACTGGATTTCCAGAGGTAAATGGGATGAGATCAGTGTTTGTGGTTGTGGACAGGTTTTTCAAGTATGTTGTGTTTATGGCAGCACCCTTTTCTTGTACAACAGACAGAGCAGTTGAGTTATTTTTTAGTGGGATTGTGAAGCACTCTAGAGTGCTAGCTGCGATTATTAATGATAAGGATCCTAGGTTTACAGGGAAGTTTTGGACATCATTATTCAGATTGATGGGATCAGAGTTGAGATTCTTAATAGCTTATCACCCATAACAGATGGACAAACCGAATGCATCAATGGTTTGTTGGGGGAGTATTTAAGGCATTTTGTGTCTGCTAGCCAAAGGAATTGGTTAAAGTTGTTGGATGTGGATCTCCGCTACCAAGCAGCCCCACGGTCATCTTTAGACATCGCAAAACTTCTTCCAATGGCCTTCGACATCCTCACCGACCGCTTCAAATATCATTTATAAATATAATTTTTTTAAACATTATTATTATAAATATAAAATTTTTAAATTAAATATAATAATATATAAATTTTTAATAAATTTAATTTAGGAATATTTTTGAAATTTGACGTTATATGACTGGTAATCTATTTGTCATGACAAACATAATAATCAATATTACATACTGTAGCATTACTGTGTATACCAAACACAGTAACGGGCAATCTATCCAATAGTAATTTATCTAATAGGTCATCCATATTATTATTCAGAATTGTCTGCGAAGCACCAAATGCAACCTTAGTTAGAGTATTGGGACAGGTGATGGCACTTTATATACATAATAAGATAGATATGTGCCAGTCTCATGGGGTTTGCAATATTCATCATTGTTCTATAAGATAAATAATTTAATTACAATATATTATATTTATTGATTCAAATTATGTTTTTAAAAATATATGGCAATATATGTGCGTATAGTAATATTTTAATAGAAATATTATTATCTGAACCGGGTACAGCCTGTCCATCCAATAGAATCACAGCTGTTGTAAGAAAATTCTGAATATATAATTAATTTATATCTCAAAGAATCCTTATTTTAAAAATCTAAATCAGCGTTCAAGATTGTTGAATACAATTTTTTATAGAATAAATTTATTAATGGATAAATATAGAATGATAATGGTCTTTGTTTCGCTAGCATAAGTAGGAGGTAGATGGGTGCACGTCCTGAGTACGTCTTCTCCTCGTCGAAGAATAATTTCACCCAGCAATATATTGTAGAAAAGAGCTATATGGCTCGCCTTTTGCTGCTCGTAGCTCTTCTATCAATGGCTTCGATGATGCCCTCGGCCGATGCGCAGGACTGTGGGGTGGCGGAGATGGGGTTCGGCGACTGCGTAACGTTTGTGAGGGGAGGGGAGTCGACGGTCGATCGCCTGTGCTGCAGCGGCGTGCGGGGTTTGAGCTTCCTGACGCCGCTGCCGCAGACTTGCACCTGCATCCTTGAGCTCATGCTTCGTCTCGGAGGGATCGACTGGAAACGGGCTGCTTCCATCCCGGGCATTTGTCAAGTCAACACCAGAGTCGTCCCCAGCGGACCCAACTATGACTGCTCTACGTAAATCTCTCTCTGACATGCTAACAAAGGCTTACTACATATAGGGTGGATATATAGAATAGAGCCATGATCCAAACCGATTTTAACTTATTTAAAATTCAATCCAATCTACATTTAAAACCCATGGGTTATATTAGATTTGAAAATTGAATCCAATCTAAGATTTGAAAATCCGAATAATTTGCTACCTTAGTTGTAAATGGTATAGGAAATCTATTATGACATGTCTTCATTTTCAATTTAAAGGGACTGAAACTAGTAGAAGAATGCTGTCACGTTTGCCCTACCGATGCTCATTGGCTATCGCTCTCTTTTTCCATTTTTTTTTTTTTTAATTCTACATTGTCCTCAAGTTGTATGGGTGATGATCTTGTTTTTTTGGCAGGGCTGCATAAGTTTGGATGTTCGTAGACTTGGCATTCGTCAGATTGGCATATTCCCATTTTAGTGTTCTAATATTTTAAATAAAATAAAGGACCCGCCCCCTCTGTTCACTTATTTCGTGCATCTGACTTGGATGTCTACTTGAAAATATCCAAAGCAATAAAACTTTTAATTTAGAAATTCTCTTGCACCATAATTGCATTGGATCAAATGTTGTTATATTTTTTTTAAAAAAAAATATTATCACTCATAAGATAATCTAGATTATCATTATAAAATATATTGTCATCTAAAATATGTACTAAACATAGTTATCTAATAACTCTTATTTAAATTACTGATAATTTATCGGCTATCAAACACAAACACAACCTAAGCCTTTGGAGCCCTTTTCTTCCTCCGTTTGAGTTAGTACGCCCTCTTCTTCCTTCTTATATTGTAATTGTAATTTGATATCGATGGTAACTTTGGCAAAGTTCTCATAATGTAATAGGAAAGGAGACAGGAGAAAAAAATGGAATAGTTTGGTTATCATTCAGTTTTGGCTTTTTCCCTTTTTTTTTTTTTGTATTTGATTATTTAAAAGAAAGAAAGATGCGGGAAATAATGCAGAAGTATAAATGCGTTATTTGGTCGAAGACAAACACAGTAATCAAATGCTGGGCATATAATGATGTTATCCACGGCTCGATCGATTGTAATTGGTTGAAGCTGGCATTAAAATTAATTCTCAAAACATTACCAATAAATTCGATCATACTGAGTATTAACGTACTGGATCATATTTATTTTTGCTCTTCTTTATTATTTTTCGAATTGCTTCCTTTCTTAAAAGAATTTAAGCAAAATTATCAGCATTATTCCACAGTATAAAAAAATGGCACTAATCATTTTGGATACGCCCAAAAACCAATCTACAGCATCTTGAACAGCAGTTTGTGCCTGCACACAAATACTAGCGTTACCAGCAGCTAGCAGACGTTTAATGATTTAATATACAGCAGATAGGATTTGTCACAGCCGCATCCCATGATGTGGCCCCTGAAATGAGACCTAACCAAACCTTTAAACAGGGTAACTAAGCATGAGTTGAATTTTTTTTTTTTAATCTTCTAATGCAAGAAAGCTGGTACTTTCTAAAGTCAAGGCATGCCATGATAAACAGAAACAAGATAGCAATATTCGTCACAAGAATTATAATATATAAGAGACTTAAAAATACTGCAGCAAAGCTTTTTAATCATATTTGATCAACTATTTAAGTCGTCAAATTTTCTTTTGTTACAAGGAACCAACTATATATATTTCCATAAGAATTTACAAGGCAAGCAGGAAAGCAGCAATGCAGATGAAAGAACAATGAATCAATGAGAACAATCGTAGGAAGTATGGGACCCCTGTCCTCACACTCCTCATTTGAATATTCTCCTCTGTTTCTGTGAAGAACTTTACCTCTCTTTCATGTCAATTAAGAAGAAATGGTAAACTGAAAATCAGGAGACTGCATTCACAAATACAGTTCTTAGATGTTTAAAAGAGCGTTTAAAGTGATCTCCACTAGCCATGAGTCATTCAGTTTCAATACCAGTTTTGAAACACATGTTGAGCACATAACTAAGTTGTTGCTCCATACTCTCCATACTATTCATTTTTCATATTAAAATTAAATGCAGATATTTCAGAACCACTCAGTAAAGGGAGGCAACAACGAAAGAATTAGCTTTCATTAAGGAGGGGATTCATCTAATGGCTTTGATGGATCTTATAAGAGGAGCTGATAAACATTGCTAAAGAAGCTAATTATAGGCTAAAGAAACTCAAAAAAAAAAAAAATAGATTTCATTATTCAGTATCTTAATTATAACCTTCTTAGAGCCAACTTTAGGCTAGAGCCTTCCACATGAACGGAAGGATTATATAAGAGCACATTCTAATAAGTATTTAATCTCACATCAGTTATGTATTGAGAAGATTCTGATTATTTATTTGGTATCAAGAAGCTTAAATAATACTTTCTGGCTAGTATTTTTGGATGAGATGTTAGGTTGTGACAAATAATGTCAGAGCGGGCTCAACTTATGACTTAAAAACACTACAGATAGACTTCATGTTTATGACTTGATTCAATTGGATTTGAATATAGATTTGCATATAGTCCCTTAACTCGACAATGATGCTAAGATTTAAATGAAGAGAATATGTGAAAACCCGTGCTAATGAGTGTTTAATTCTATATTAGTTATGTATTGAAAAATCTCAATATCTATATAAGATCAAGGAGTTCGAATAATATTTTCTGATTAATCTTTTTGAATGAGGTCTTAAACTATGATAACTTAAAGCAATAATTTTTAATTCCTTAGCTGCATTGCAATAGCTACAAACAAAATTAGAGTCAACAAAGAAAGAAATGAATGTCATTAGTGAAAAAGAAAAAAAAAATCAAATTGGAAAAATGAAGAAGACAGACTTCAACATGAGGTCAGCATGGGAAAGATTGCATGATGCTGTGCAAGAACTCTCGAAAGAGTTAAAGCGTCAGAAGCTGTCGGACTGAAGTAGTGGAGAGTTACTTTAAAAACCATTAGAGGTAGAGCTTCATTGATCGCACGTAACTCTACCATCACTGTAGAACAATGTAAGTATGGCTAGTTTAATCGGTGTAGCAGATGCTCAATTTGTAGTCCAAGGTAGCAGCAGCTCAGCCATGGATTGAAGCACCAAAGGCTGAAGAGGAGATATTGATAAATGTTGGGGTTTAGAGATAATAGTGGGATTTCTCGTTGAACAAGAACCAAGAATTTTTATCCTATTACCAACTATTAGATTCGTTACAGCGGTAAAGCGGCTACTCTTGAATCCCTTGATCTTGGATTCAAAATACGACAGCCACTTCCACTTCTGTCTGAAATTAATTCCTTCTTCAATGCTTCCGTCTGAAACTAATTCCTCCTTCACCGCTTGAAATTAATTCGTAATTCCTTCCATGAAGAGACTCCTCATCTTTAGAATTAATTGGGAATTAATTTCTCTACTTTCTTGCTTCTGAAATTCGAGACACTTCTCAAGAAAACGGCTGCTCCCGTGAAGACCCCACCAGGAATCCCACGGCTTCTTATTTCACGCTTGCTCTTCACCCGTTGACCCCTTTGACTTTTCTTTGAGAAAATCTCACGCTCCCGCGTGAGAGATTCCTTCCCTATGCTCCACGTGAAGCCTTCATTCGTCTTCACGTTGATCAGACGCCGGATTCCAACGCAAGGCTTCTTCCTTCCTTCCTTCACGTGATATTGGAATCTGGGAAGATACTCGATGACTCCAAGTGGATCACGATGGATCAGCAAGCCACAGGCACATTCGGTTCCCAGCGGATCATGAAGCCACCCGCTAGAAGCTACTTCTTGGACGAAGCCTCCGACGCTCTGGATCCTGCAGACAAAGCCGGATCTTCACGTTGCTGGAAGAAGATGAAGGGTAGGAAGGAGGAGGAGGAAAAAGAGATAGAGAAGATATGGCTGCAGCCCTACGATGAGAGAGAGGATTGAGAGAAAAAAATGTTCTCTATTCCTTCAAACCCTAAAACTAGAGTTTAAATACATCCACGAAGTGAACCAGACCCAGACTCAATAGAAATTCCCATGGACTAACCCAATGAGATTAAACTAATCCCCAAGCTTATGTACACCCGTGACTTGATTTAATCTCAACCCTTATTCAAACCCATCCCAATACAGATTAGCTCCCCTAGGCCTTGATAGCACCACACCATACCCAACAATCTTTACCTTAGTGCTTTCAAGGCCTCAGCACGTCCGTTGTGTCCATCAGCTGCAATCCCTACGAAAGCTGTTCCGTGAAAGAACCTTGGTCAGTGCATTGCTGGGTTCTTTTTGGTATGTACCTTCACCAGCTCCACTCCACCTTCCACCAGCTCTCTATAGTCGAAGCCTTCCTTCCGAAAGTATCCTCTTGCCACTAGTCCTACCTTGTACCTGATACCTCCTTGCTCTGAAGGCCCTTTCTTGCGCTGATAAACCCATTTGCAATCAATGAGTTTCTTTCCTTATGGCAATTGGACCACCTGCCATGTGCCAATTCTGTAGAAAGACTGCATCTCCTCTGCCATAGCCTGCATCTCCTCTGCCATAGCCTGCATCTCCTACCATAGCCCAGACCCACCTATCTCTATCATAGCTATTCTGGCTCTCTACAGCCTCCTCATAGGTGCAAGGGTCTCCATTCAATGTCACCAGGGCATATGACACCGAATCCTCGAAGCCGTATCGAACTGGTGGTCGCACGTTCCTCCTGGGCCTGTGCAGTGCGATCCCAGTATCAGTCCCCTGCCTAGCTGCATCCTCCTGAGTCCTCTGCTCAGCTGCATCCTGCTAAACTTCCTAGCTTTGGACCCCTTTGTCAGTCCTCTCCATCTGAATCTCAAATTCTTCTAGTCCACTAGCAAATGGCACGACTGTATAGGAGGTCATTTGACTAATGTTACCGTATTCCACCTCCTATAGTCTCTGTTGTGCATCTGTACCATCTCTGCTCTGGAGAATCGAGCTCTCATTGAAGGTCATATCTCTGCTGATGACAACCTTCTTCTCCAAGGGGTCCCATAGCCGATACCCTTTGATTGCATGCGGGTAGCTCAGGAACACCATCTTCTTAGACCTAGCGTCCAACTTACTCCACTCCCCAGCAACATGCACAAATGTCGTGCATCCAAATACCCTCAGATGGTTCAGGTTTGTCTTCCATCCAAACTATATCTCCTCTGAAATGCCTCCATCCAACCTGGTATGCGGTGATCGATTGACCAAGTAGCTAGCTGCACCTACTGCGTCAACCCAGAACATCTTTGGAAGTCCTGCCTGCAGCCTCAAGCACCTTGCTTTTTCTAACAGTATTCTGTTTATCCTCTCAGCCACCCCTTCTTGTTGAGAAGTTTTCATTACCGAGAAGTCCCATTTGATGCCGCACTCCTCACAAAATCTCTGGAACTCCCTGCTAGTGTATTTCCCACCACTGTTTGACCTCAGACACTTTACACTCCTACCCTGCTCCTCCACCTCAGCCTTCCAGATTCTGAACTTGGTGAAGACCTCTGATTTCTTCTTTATGAAGTAGATCCACTGCTTTTCTGAGAAATTATCTATCAAGGTAAAGAAGTATCTGGCCCCATTCCTCGCAGAAACTGGAGCTGGTCCTCAAACATCTATGTGTACTAATTCCAGGGGTTCTGCACTCCTAGCTGTGCTGACAAAGAACTGCACACTCTTTTGCTTCCCCATCTGACATGGCTCATAGATCTCCATGACTCCACAACTTAGGTCTGGAAGTAGTCCTTTCTTGCTCAGTTCTTTCATCCACCTATCTTTCATGTGGCCTAGACGATAATGCCACATCCTGTACACATCCCGAGGATCCTATTCCACAGCTGCTGCCTTAGATTTTTCTGTCACCACAGAGCCCTCCAATCTGTATATGTTGTTCTCCAGCCTTCTTTCTCTCATCACTACCACAGCTCCATTGGAGATGTTCAGAACTCCACTCCTAGCATGAGTGCTGAAGCTGTATCCAATTTGCTCCAAGTACCCCAGTGACATCATATTCTTCTTGAGTTCTGGGATATGCTTCATGCTGGTAAGAGTGCGCACTATACCATCAAACATCCTCACCCTCATTGTGCCAATCCCTGCCACCTTCAAGGGTGATCATCTCTAAGAGTCACACACCCCTCATCAACCTCTGTGTAAGTACTAAATCATGACCGATTGGGAGTATAATGATGAGAACAAGCTGAATACAAGGTCCACATCTCTGTGCTGTGTCTGTGACCATCTGATACCACCAAGAGATCATCCTCCACCTCCTGGCCTGCAACTGTAATCATAGACTCAGATCCTCCCTTTTCTTTCTTTTTTTCACTTAGGACAATCCCATTTAAAATGTCCTACCTTACCACACTTGTAGCACTGAGCCTTCCTAGACTGTAACCGTCCCCTAGGCCTGCTCCTGTCCCCGCCTCTGCCTAACTTTTCCCCAACTGATAGACCCTCCTGAAGAACAGCTTCCTTGGTCATCCTCTTCCTTTGTTCATTCATCCGAAGTACCGAGACAATATCTTCATAGAATAATGTCTCCTTCCCGTAGAGCAGCGTCGTGACCAATGAGTCATATGATGTGGGCAGCGAACACAATAGCAAAAGTGCTTTATCTTCCTCCTCCATCTTGACCCCGACATTCTATAATTCATTGCTCACCTAGTCGAGCACCTGGATGTGGCCCACCATATCTCCATCTTCTGACATCCGAAGGCTGTAGAGGCGCTTCTTCCCCATGTAGAGGGCTTGCAACTTCAACCATAGTCCTTTCGGGGTCTTCTCCTCTAGCACTGAATAAAGGACTGAATCCGCCAGACATCCCCTGATCATTGAACATGCATTTTTCTCCAATGACATCCATTATTTGTCATCCCATATGGCCTTTCCTCCAAAGCCAGATCTGAACCCTACTACACAAGAAGGTCCTCTACCCGGACTTTCCACATGGAGAAACTGTTGGGAATTGTATCCTAAAGCTAATCATTTGATGATTGTGCTAATGTAAATTGTATATAAATTGATATATTAATAAAAGTTATTTGGCAGTTTATTCATTACAAGAACATCTTCTTAATACTCCTGATTGTAATGAAGCCCTCAGGATCTTCCTCACGATAAAGAGGATTTATCTTTGAAGGTCATTAAAAGAGTTCGCGACCAAATGATATACTATGACAGGGCCATAGTACTATCAATTATAGGACGTTGTATATTATATTTGTTGGTTGTCCTCTTAACCAAGGAGTGTAGAGACACTAGTATGACATACATGTAGAAGTGTAGGAGTACATTTCACCGAACATGACTCATTTCCGGATACTCTACTGTCAAGAGTTAATCCGAGAAAATATAGGTATAAGTATCCTTCAGACCTGAAGATCACAACCAGTGGCTTACAAGCAACTCATTGTACTTAGGTGCTGGACCACCTGGATTTCTAATCCATCTACGAAAGGTTGCTGAGTGCAGTCAAGTACTTGTGGTAGTCAGTTGTAGATCAAGATGGAATTTGTCCTATCCCATTAAAAGGATAAATGCTTGTGTTTCAATTTAGCAAGACCTTGGCCAAGGCACTTCATGTGAAAGTCACATGATCACTAAAGTTGAAATCACTTTATGGATTTGCTATTTAGAGTTGACAAGCTCTTAAGCCATCCTTAGCATTTGTTGTCAAGAGGATGAATTATACGGTAACTGTTTCTTAGGGTTCTTGAAGTTTTCTCGGCAACTCTTCGACCTATCCGAACCTCTGGTTCCATTGCTATATGGGCACATCGATTAGTATAGAAAGTTGTTTCTATGCTACCGGCTTAGGTTTGAACCTAGAGAGTCGCACGCATAGAAGTTTCCTAGGATGATATGTTTGCTGATCAACAATTGAGAATCGTATATGATTTAATTAATCAATTTGATTGATTGAATTATCTCAATTGGGTTAAGTACAAGTGAATAAGATTCAATTTGGTTTAAGTCTATTAGAAGGACTAGTCAATTTTAAATATTGATTTGAAATTAAACTTGATTTGGATTTAAATAGATTCAGGACTAGCCAAATTTGATTTGGGCTTGGACCATGATCTATGTGGGTTTAGTCAAATAAATTCAGATCAGATTAAACCATCACCTGAACCCAAACCTCTCGCATAAGGATCTCATATGATGAGATGGCTAAAATCTCATCTCATGAGAGATTAAATTCTCATGTAGAATTTAATGCCTAACATTAATTTTCACTGAACATCGGATTTAGCCACGACTCTTTGGTTTTTACCGAACGTCGGATTTAGCCACGTCTCTTTGGTTTTCACCGAACATCGGAATTAAACCAAGCGCCATGCCTTCGACATCTCTTCGCTTTTACCAAACGACAGAATTCTTAATGTCAGAATTCAATGTTAAGGCTAAATTGAGACTATAAATAGAGGGCATTCCCTCACCAGAATACACAGAACAACAATACACGATATGTCGTGGATTGTAATTCTAAAAAGGTTAGAAAAAAAATCCTGGTGATTCTGGTGTTAGCGGAAGCGTGGTGGATCTTAGAGGAAGATTCAAGTGGGAGGATTCAAGATCAGCAAAGCTATTTTTTCGTGAGCTAGCACTCCCAAAAATTTGATCATTTGGGGCTTCGTGTGGACGATACTAGAGGCCGGACGATTGAATGGCTGCAGAGCAATAAGGATTTACCTACTATTCTTAAGGTAAGCGATTTGATCTCTAGATCTTAAGACAGGCTTCAAGATAAGTAGTATAACTAGTCATCTTGAAGATCAAGATATGATCTTGATATTTTTATTTATATACATATTTTGGATCAATCGATCCTATATACAAGGCAAAGATATGATCTTGATGCATATTAAATAGATTAGTATGTAATCTTTAAAATTCCACAATGATAATTATTATCAAATTTTTTAAAATATGCATGCCTTGGGGATTGTTTCTCTTTACAAATGGTATCATATTGATCTAATTTATTGCATGTAAATTAATGCTCCTATTAATTGTGTAATCAAGGCTAAAACAAATCTCAGGTCTATTGCCGTGATAATTTAAATTGATCTTTGGCTTCAAAACACTGATTACACACACTCTCAAAATATGTTTTATATATGATACATGTTGATGTTATATAAAACATGATATTTGCATGTTTAGTATAAAACATAGATATGATATATGATGGCATGATGTCTATGTTATGAAACATATAAATATTTATGAGAGTCTAATTTGAATGTCAAATGTTAATTCATAATCCCTTTAGATATGATCTAAATATAGGAAATTTGAATGTCAAATGTTAATCTCTTTAGATATAATCTAAATATAGGAATTATGAGTAGTAACATAATACATATGATGCTTGATTGAAATATATGACATGTAAATATGAAATATATTTAATCCTTTGGGTTAGCTAAATTGGGTTCATAAAGGGTTAGACCCTAAGGTTTAAATCAACTGGACTATAAGAGTATTTGATCAAATCTAAATCTAATTAGATTAGGTTAAGAATGCTCTAAATCAAATAATAGTTGTAGTTGATCATGTCCTTCTCTTTGATTAAACCAAATAGAAGTAGATTAGGCTCCGTGGTTGAGCATGAATCTCTTAGATGGTCAAATCAGAATTGGTTAACCATATGATGTCAAGGTGGGTTGGCAAGTTGCTCTAGGATCAACGATCGAATGGTTTTTAATTGGGAGCTACTCGTATTGATGCTTCTTTAACGAGTTAATGGCATATCCCTCCCATCGATCTCACTCACCTGGTCAATGTGGTGAACCATTTATGATTCAGATCATTTACCTGATTTGGATTGACCCATGCCTGTAAGGAAATCAGTCTGACTGATTTAGGTGCCACTTAACCTGACTTAATCTTGTTTCATTCTACCGATTTCATAGATTCAGTGGGAGAACTTGATTAGTCAATTTATCTTCATATTATTAAAATTCTCTAAAATTATTAGGTCCTTAAAATGAAATAGTTATATGATAACTAGATCATAGCCTCCCATTAAGGTGGGTAATAATGAGTCCGATGTCTTGATAATCATTGGAGGCACTCCATGCCTGGTGCTTGTCAACCATCGGAATTATCATTCATTATATGATAAGTTAGTGTAACTATTAAATAAACAGTCAGATGAGCCGAGCTTCACTCGGGCTTGGTTGTCTATTGATAGGTTATACTGATTATATCATTTAATGGTTAGATCTAACCAGAACTTTCAGTGGAGGCACTTCATGCCTGCTGAAGAGGTATATGGGGCAAAACTGAACACTAAGAATTGTTTGGGAAAACAATTAGTTTTAAATATACTATTAGATGCATATAGGTTAGCCAAGCTTCACTTGGGCCTGTATGTAGTTTATGTAGATCTTAGTGCCCGCTAAAGAATTAAGAATAATTCTTCGAATTGGGGTGTAGAGGCTGCCAATTTGAATAAAATAGTGAAAGAATCTTTAGACTAAAGTCCAAGTCTTTAGAATGAATCAATTTATATACTAATAAACTTTAGTTTTTCCTTATGCAGAACATGGCCACTAATTTATCATTAAGGTCCCTATTGGATAGTGACAAGTTGAATGGTTCCAATTTCAATAGCTGGTTCAGAAAACTTAAGATCATCCTTGAGCATGAGAGGATTCTATATATTCTTAATAATCCTGCACCAAAGATACCTGATGCAAACACCCAAAGTTCTGAGAGAGACACTTATCAGAAGTGGCTCAATGATAGAACTAGCGTGCATTGTATCATGCTAGCAGCAATGAACGATGAATTTGGTCGCCGATTCGAGAATGCTCAGCCAGAAGAAATCATTCAAGCGTTGAATGAATCTTTCGGCACACCTGACGATGTTGAAAGGTACAAGACTAGTTGTGCAATTTTCAATGCTCGAATGAGGGATGGATCTCCTATCACTGATCATGTATTGTATATGATCGAGAAGATAGAACTCCTAAGCAAGCTCGGCTTTCCCTTACATGAGCAGTTGGAAAAAGATGCGATCCTGAATTCCTTGCCTCCATCCTTCCGACCTTTCCTTACTCATTTTTGAATGACAAAGCCTGCAGTCAACTACCACAGTTTGTTGGGGTTGTTACAGAACTTTGAGAAGGATAACCAGCTCTCTAAGGGTTTGGTTAATGTGGTTGAAGGACTAAGGTAGAACGTAAACCCTTTGGGAAAGGGAAGAAGAAAAAGAATAATAAAAAAGTGCAACATGCTAGGACATCTATAAGGGGTCAGATGCAGAAGAAGAAAGTTGATAAAAGTCAAGCTGAATGCTTTCACTGCAAGATGCAAGGGCATTGGAAGAGGAACTGTCCTCTTTACATTGCAACACTTGATCAAAACAGGCCAAAGAAGAAAAAGGAGCAAGATGTTTCTCAACAAGGTATTTATATGATAACACATTATAATTTTTTTGTATATGATAATCAGACCTGGGTATTGGATACCAGGAGTCCTTTTAACATTTGCAATTCATTGCAGGGGTTACAGGTCACTAGAAGATTTGAGGACAATGAAAGATTCCTTAATGTCGGCGATGAAAGATTAGTTCCAGTTCTTGCATTAGGAGTTCTTGAAATAGTTTTCAATAGAAATGTCATTATACTAAATGATTGCCATTTTTGCCCAACATTCTTGTTGAACGTAATTTCTGTCGACCTTCTGGCTAAAAGTCATTATGAAATTTCAATAAAGGATGTTACTTTGAATATCATTATGAATGGAGTCACTATAATGACTGGGCATTTATCTAATGGCATTTATATATTATCACAGCCTGTGAATGTAGTGTACAATTCAAGTAAGCACCCTAGAACAACTGATGTCACAGACATTTATCTTTGGCACCATTGGCTGGATCATATCAATAAGAATAGATTAAACAGGTTAACTCAGGAGGGCATCCTTTGAGTTGATGATTGTGAATCATTAACTACCTGTAAATCATATCTTCTTGGTAAAATGACCAAGTCTTCTTTTACTGGAAAAGGTGAAAGAGCCAAAGAGCTATTGAGTCTAGTACATACTAATGTATGTGGACCAATGAGTACTTGTGCCAAAGGTGGATATTACTACTTCATAACTTTTACAGATGACCTTTCTAGGTTTGGTTATGTCTATCTTATGAGACATAAATCTGAGTCGTTTGAAATATTCAAACTATATCATAAAGAAGTAGAAAAACAAACAGGAAAATATATTAAGATCCTTCAATCAGATCGAGGAGGAGAATACCTTTCCAATGAATTTATGACATATTTAAGAGAGAATGAGATTCTCTCCCAATGGACTCCTCCTGGAACACCGCAGCATAACGGTGTGTCGGAAAGAATGAATCGAACTCTATTAGACATGGTTCGGTCCATGATGGGTTTTGCGAGCTTGCCAATATCATTTTGGGGATACGCATTAGAATCAGCTTGTCATATTCTTAATAAGGTTCCAAGTAAGTATGTTTCTAAAACTTCACATGAGATGTGGTATGGACATAAATCGGTTATTACCTATCTGAGAGTCTGGGGATGTCCGGCTTATGTGAAACGTGCAAAATCAGACAAACTTGAACCCAAATCTGAAAAATATTTTTTTATCGGCTATCCGAAAGAAACCAAAGGATATTACTTCTACAATACTGAAGAACAAAAGTTATTCATTAGTAATAGAGCAGTTTTTCTTAAAAAGGATTTCCTTAGTGAAGGAACAAATAGCTCTGATATTGAACTTGAGGAAGTTCATCAAGTAGAAGGAACAACACAAACCAGTGAACCCTTAGAATCTGAGTTGATTAGATCAAACTCAAAACCCATTTTAGAAGCACCATTAAGGCGATCTGGTAGAGTACCACATCAATCGGATAGATACTTAGGTTTCTTGGTCCAGAACGATGATCCTGTTGAACTCGATGAGAACAACGAGGATCCGATCACTTATATGGATGCTATGCAAAGGACTGACTCTAATAAATGGCTTGATGCCATGAAATCCAAACTTGATTCCATGAAGGACAATAATGTATGGACATTAGTTGACCCACTCGAAGGGATAAAACCTATAGGGTATAAGTGGGTTTTTAAGAGGAAAAGAGGTACAGACGGAAAGGTTGAGACCTATAAAGCACGTCTGGTTGCTAAGGGGTATCGTCAACGTTATGGTATTGACTATGACGAAACATTTTCTCCTGTGGCAATGCTGAAATCCATTCGGATTGCTAGCTATAGCAGCACACTTCGATTATGAGATTTGGCAAATGGATGTTAAACCACTTTTTTTAAATAGTGATTTAGAAGAACAGGTGTATATGATACAGCCTGAAGGTTTTATATCTGAAGACGAGTCTAAAGTGTGCATGCTACAGAAGCCTATTTATGGACTTAAGCAAACATCTAGGAGTTGGAACATAAGATTTGATAAAGTGATCACATCTTATGTCTTTATTAAAAATAAAGAAGAACCTTACATTTATAAATGGGCTAACGATTCCGTTATTTTATTTCTTGTATTATATGTGGATAATATTCTCTTAATCGGGAATGGTATCCCTGCATTACAAGGAATAAATACATGGTTATCATCACAATTCTCCATGAAAGATCTTGAAGAAGCATCATACATCCTAGGGATGAAGATCTATAGAGAGATCTAAGAGGATGCTTAGTTTATCCCAATCTACGTACATTGACACCATGCTAAAAAGGTTTAGCATGGAGAATTCCAAGAAAGGCTATTTTCCGATAGGCCATGGAATTCATCTTTCTAAGAAGGATTGTCCGACAACTCCTAATGAAAGAGAATGTATGAGTCAAATTCCATATGCTTCGGCAGTGGGATCGATTATGTACATCATGACATGTACAAGACCAGATGTGGCATGCTCACTAGGAGTAGTAAGTAGATACCAATCTGATCCAGAAGAAAAACACTGGTAAGTTGTTAAGATAATCCTTAAGTATTTGAGAAATACTAAGGACTAGTGGTTAGTCTATGGAGAGTCCGATTTGAAACTTGTTGGATATACTGATTCTAGTTTCCAATTAGATCATGATGATAGCAAAAGTGTATCGGGTTTCATGTTTATCCTGAATGGTGGAGCGGTTTGCTGGAAAAGTTCCAAGCAACATACAGTGGCAGATTCGGTGTACGAGGCAGAGTACATCGCTGCATCAGATGCTGCGAAAGAAGCTGTGTGGCTGCGAAAGTTCATCTCCGACCTTGGAGTGACACCTTCCATAGATGGACCAGTCCTGTTGTACAGTGATAGCACTGGTGCCATAGCTCAAGCAAAGGAACTACGAGCACATCAGCGCACCAAGCACATACTGCATCGGTTTCATCTTATTCGAGAGATTGTAGACCGAGGTGACATAAATCTTCAGAAGATTGATGGAAAGGAAACCTAGGTAACCCATTTACTAAAGCACTCAGCATCAAGGAGTTTGACAACTATAAGTTGAAGATGGGTATTAGATACTGTAATGAGTGGCTTTAGGCTAAGTAGGAGTTTGTTGGGAATTGTATCCTAAAGCCAATCATTTGATGATTGTGCTAATGTAAATTGTATATAAATTGATATATTAATAAAAGTTATTTAGCAGTTTATTCATTACAAGAACATCTTCTTAATACTCCTGATTGTAATGAAACCCTCAGGATCTTCCTTCATGATAAAGAGGATTTATCTTTGAAGGTCCTTAAAAGAGTTCGCGACCAAATGATATACTATGACAGGGCCATAGTACTATCAATTATAGGACGTTGTATATCATATTTGTTGGTTATCCTCTTAACCAAGGAGTGTAGAGACACTAGTATAACATACAGATGGAAGTGTAGGAGTACATTTTACCGAACGTGACTCATTTCCGGATACTCTACTATCAAGAGTTAATCTGAGAAGATATAGGTATAAGTATCCTTCAGACCTGAAGATCACAACCAGTGGCTTACAAGCAACTCATTGTACTTAGGTGCCGGACCACTTGGATTTCTAATCCAGCTACGAAAGGTTATTGGGTGCAGTCAAGTACTTATGGTAGTCAGTTGTGGATCAAGATGGAATTTGACCTATCCCGTTAAAAGGAGAAATGCTTGTGTTTCAATTTAACAAGACCTTGGCCAAGGCACTTCATGTGAAAGTCACATGATCACTAAAGTTGAAATCACTTTATGGATTTGCTATTTAGAGTTGACAGGCTCTTAAGCCATCCTTAGCATTTGTTGTCAAGAGGATGAATTATATGGTAACTATTTCTTAGGGTTCTTGGAGTTTGCTCGGCAACTCTTCGACCTATCCGGACCTCGGGTTCCATTGCTATATGGGCACATCGATTAGTATAGAAAGTTGTTTCTATGCTACCGGCTTAGGTTTGAACCTAGAGAGTCGCACGCATAGAAGTTTCCTAGGATGATCTGTTTGCTGATCAACGATTGAGAATCGTATATAATTTAATTAATCAATTTGATTGATTGAATTATCTCAATTGGGTTAAGTACAAGTGAATAAGATTCAATTTGATTTAAGTCTATTGGAAGGACTAGTCAATTTCAAATATTGATTTGAAATTAGACTTGATTTGGATTTAAATAGATTCAGGACTAGCTAAATTTGATTTGGGCTTGGACCATGATCTATGTGGGTTCAGTCAAATAAATTCAGATCAGATTAAACCATCACCTGAACCCAAACCTCTCGCATAAGGATCTCATATGATGAGATGGCTAAAATCTCATCTCATGAGAGATTAAATTCTCATGTAGAATTTAATGCCTAACATTAATTTTCACCTAACGTCGGATTTAGCCACGACTCTTTGGTTTTCACCGAACGTCGGATTTAGCTATATCTCTTTATTTTTCACCGAACGTCGGAATTAAACCAAGCGCCGCACCTTCGGCATCTCTTCATTTTTACCAAACGATGGAATTCTTAATGTCAGAATTCAATGTTAAGGCTAAATTGAGACTATAAATAGAGGCATTCCCTCACCAGAATACACAGAACAACAATACACGATATGTCGTGGATTGTAATTCTAAAAAGGTTAGAAAAAAAATCTTGGTGATTCTGGTGTTAGCGAAAGCATGGTGGATCTTAGAGGAAGATTCAAGTGGGAGGATTCAATATCAGCAAAGCTATTTTTTTGCAAGCTAGCACTCCCGAAAATCCGATCATTCGGGGCTTCGCGTGGACGATACTAGAGGCCGGACGATTGAACGGCTGTAGAGCAATAAGGATTTACCTACTGTTCTTAAGGTAAGCGATTTGATCTCTAGATCTTAAGGCATGCTTCAAGATAAGTAGTATGACTAGTCATCTTGAAGATCAAGATATGATCTTGATATTTTTATTTATATGCATATTTGGATCAATCGATCCTATATACAAGGCAAAGATATGATCTTGATGCATGTTAGATAGATTTGTATGTAATCTTTAAAATTCCGCAATGATAATTGTTATCAAATTTTTTAAAATATGCATGCCTCGGGGATTGTTTCTCCCTAAAGAAACTTCCCTTCCCATCAAACTTTTTAAAATCTATTTTTATGCTACTACCTATAGCGAGATCTCAACCAAAATAAAACATAGCTAACTGCACCTACTGCGTCAACGCAGAACATCTTTGAAAGTCCTGCCTGCAGCCTCAAGCACCTTGTTTTTCTAACAGTATTTATTTATCCTCTCAGCCACCCCTTCTTGTTGAGAAGTTTCCATTACCGAGAAGTGCATTTTGATGCCGCACTCCTCACAAAATCTCTAAAACTCCCTGCTAGTGTATTTTCCGCCACTATTTGACCTCACACACTTCACACTCCTACCCTGCTCCTTCTCCACCTCAGCCTTCCAGATTCTGAACTTGGTGAAGACCTCTGATTTCTTCTTCATGAAGTAGATCCACTGCTTTCCTGAGAAATTATCTATCAAGGTAAAGAAGTATCTGGCCCCAATCCTTGAAGAAACCGGGGCTGGTCCCAAACATCTATGTGTATTAATTCCAGGGGTTCTACACTCCTAGCTGTGCTGACCAAGAATTGCACACTCCTCTGCTTCCCCATCTGACATGGCTCAAGATCTCCATGACTCCACAACTCAGGTCCGGAAGTAGTCCTTTCTTGCTCAGTTCTTTCATCCCCCTATCTTTCATGTGGCCTAGACGATAATGCCACATCCTGTACACATCCCGAGGATCATGTTCCATAGCTGCTACCTTAGATTTTTCTATCACCACAGAGCCCTCCAATCTGCATAGGTTGTTCTCCAGCCTTCTTCCTCTCATCACCACCATAGCTCTATTGGAGATGTTCAGAACTTCACTCCTAGCATGAGTGCTAAAGCTGTATCCAGTCTGCTCCAAGTACCCCAGTGACACCATATTCTTCTTGAGTTCTAGGACATTCTTCATGCTGGTAAGAGTGCGCACTATACCATCAAACATTCTCACCCTCATTGTGCCAATCCCTGCCACCTTGCAAGGGTGATCATCTCTAAGAGTCACACACCCCTCATCAACCTCTGTGTAAGTACTGAATCACGACCGGTTGGGAGTGTAATGATGAGAACAAGCTGAATCCAAGGTCCATATCTCTGTGCTGTGTCTGTGACCATCTGATACCACCAAGAGATCATCCTCACCTCCTGGCCTGCAACTGTAATCATAGACTCGGATCCTCCCTTTTCTTCCTTTTTTTCACTTAGGATAATCCCTTTTAAAATGTCCTACCTTACCACACTTGTAGCACTTAGCCTTCCTAGACTATAACTGTCTCCTAGGCCTGCTCCTGTCCCCGCCTCTGCCTAACTTTTCCCCAACTGATAGACCCTCCTGGAGAACAACTTCCTTGGTCATCCTCTCCCTTTGCTCATTCGTCCGAAGTACCGAGACAATATCTTCATAGAATAATGTCTCCTTCCCGTAGAGCAGCGTCATGACCAATAAGTCATATGATGTGGGCAGCGAACACAATAGCAAAACTGCTTTATCTTCCTCCTCCATCTTGACCCCGACATTCTATAATTCATTGCTCACTTAGTCGAGCACCTGGATGTGGCCCACCTTATCTCCATCTTCTGACATCCGAAGGCTGTAGAGGCGCTTCTTCCCCATGTAGAGGGCTTGCAACTTCAACCAGAGTCCTTTCGTGGTCTTCTCCTCTAGCACTGAATAAAGGACTGAATCCGCCATACATCCCCTGATCATTGAACATGCCTTTTTCTCCAACGACATCCATTGTTTGTCATTCCATATGGCCTTTCCTCCAAAGCCAGATCTGAACCCTGCTACACAAGAAGGTCCTCTACTCGGACTTTCCACATGGAGAAACTTCCCTTACCATCAAACTTTTTTAAAATCTATTTTTATGCTACTACTCATGGCGAGATCTCAACCAAAACAAAAGATAGCATAAAAATAAATTTTAGAAAATTAAGAAGTACCTTGATGGACCTTGTTGAAATTGTTTCAATCCTTTAAGATCTCTAAACAACTTATTGAACTTGGCTCCAATTGTTGGGGTTTAGAGATAGTAGTGGAATTCCTCGTTGAACAAGAACCAAGGATTTTTATCCTATTACCAATGATCAGATTCAGCGGTAAAGTGTCTATACTCTTGAATCCCTTGCTCTTTCGCTTCCATCTGAAATTAATTCTTCTTTCATTGCTTCCGTCTAGAATTAATTCCTCCTTTACCATTTAAAATTAATTCATAATTTCTTTCATGAAAAACTCCTCGTCTTCAAAATTAATTGAGAATTAATTTCTTTACTTTCTTGCTTTCGAAATTCAAGACACTTCTCAAGAAAACGGCTGCTCCGTGAAGACCCCACCAGGAATCCCACGGCTTCTTATTTCACGATTGCTCTTCACCCGTTGACCCCTTTGACTTTTCTTTTAGAAAATCTCGCGCTCTCGCGTGAGAGGTTCCTTCCCTACGCTCCACGTGAAGCCTTTAAGTCTTCACGTTGATTGGATTCCAACGCAAGGCTTCTTCCTTCCTTCGTTCACATGATATTGGAATCTGGAAAGACGCTGGATGACTCCCAATGGATCACGATGGATCAGCAAGCCACACGCGAATCCGATTCCCAACGGATCATGAAGCCACCCGTTGGAAGCTACTTCTTGGACAAAGCCTATGACGCTCTATAGACGAAGCCGGATCTTCACGTTGCTGGAAGAAGATGAACTGTAGGAAGGAGGAGGAGAAAAAGAGATAGAGAAGATAGGGCTGCCATCCTATAATGAGAGAGAGGATTAAGAGAAAAGAATCTGTTCTCTATTCCTTCAAACCCTAGAACTAGAATTTAAATACATCCACGAAGTCGGCAAAGCCCAGACTCAACAAAAAACTCCCATGGACTAACCGAATGAGATTAAACTAATCCCCAAGCCCATGTACATCCGTGACTTGATTTAACTCAACCCTTGGACTCAAACCCAGTCCAATATAAGTTAGCCTCCCTAAGCTTTGATAGCACCACACAAAGGCCCAACAATAAAGACTAAGCTTGCAAAGAGGGAGATGGAAGAGTCATAGGTTTCTGAAAGGACTCTTTGAAGCAGACCTATGTAATTGGAGATGGAATGAAGAAGTGACAGATATTACAAACAACAATTTATGGCAACGACACCAAAAAAAAAGCCCTTGAAAAGAAACATAAAATATAAATATAAATATATAGTGGTAGATTTAGCTATGTTCAAAATAGTCAATGCTAGATTCAATCTCTTTCCAATTTTAGATTCACATAGTTTATTAATTCCAAAGATGAAAAAAGTAAAAAGGATGAAAAAAAGTAATCGGATCTAAACTTATCTACATTTGAGTATAGCCATGCCTACTCTCTTCTCTTTACACACACATATATGTGTGTGTACACACATACATACACGCGTGCACACACACAACAAATACATACATATACATATATATACATATACATATACATATATATACATATATATATATATATATATACATATACATATATATATATCGACATTCATTGTTCATCTAAAGTAACTTTTTTAATCTAAATCACACATGCACACACTATGGCATTCATTGTTCATCTAAAATGACTTTTTCTAATCTAAATCATCCATTACTCCAAAGTTTAGCCATCTAATTTATACTCCACATTAGCATTCACTCTTCATCCAGAGCAACCCTTTTCTAAAGCAAAATCGTGCATTCCATTAGGTTCTAACTTTAAAAAAATCTTATAGTGGATTAGGCAAAGGGGTGCTGGTATAAAATATCTTGATTTGGTTCTAAAACTTTTTGAAGTTGCTGAGAAAGTATTTTTTTTCATTGATATGTACTATTAAATTATAAATTTTTTTTGCTAAATACAGTATTAATTCTCGAACTTAGGAGACTATATTATCATTTTGGTTCCTTAACTTCAAAAAGTTGTAAAGACGATCCTTAAACTTTCTTTTTTGTTTCACTTTGATTCCTACCATAAAACATGAGAGACTTGTTTGATTTTATCCTATGTGACAACATACATAATATACTAATGATAAAATTAAATTTAAAACCCATAATCAATTCATTAACCTAATATTTAATAAAACTTTTTTAAAAAACCAACCTTTTCTTTCCTCCTTCCTCTCCGCCCCATTTTCCTAACTCGTGCGCCATCCTCCCTCCCCTCTCCCTCTCCCTCTCCCTCGGCAAGGTCTTGCCCGTCCAACTACTTTTTCTAGGTACGGCCACATTGTTTACAGCACCTCCAGCTTTAGTGAGGCCAACTCCACTTTCAAGACTTAAATGTGTCAGCCATCCTTCCAAGCTTGTACTCAAGCACCATATCAAGCTCAGCCCAAAAGTCTTGCCAGTGTGCCTGCTTGGGACTTGGTTTATTTTGAGCCTGAAAGTAACTTGTGGCCACGTTATTCGTCTGGTTAAGCATGCGTTAGCAAGGATTAACGCTTTCTTCTTTGACTATTACTTCTATTTTTTTATATTTCTCCATGTTTCCTTCAACTCTGCTTCCATGGTTTTCCATGTCATGAGACAGAAGAAGATTCGTTCGAACACCCAGTTCAACATTAAGCAAAAGATGACTCATTATTTGATAAGCACTAGTAGATGCATCTTGAGTCACTAGAACCATATTCAAAGAAAGAATACTTTCGGTATTAATTACTAGCTCTATTGAGAGAAACTTTCCTTTGTTGAACGTCCGATGGCACGTTGCTCTGACCAGAGCTATGCAACAATGCGATCTCCCTTGATTCTTGCCGGATGTGCTTCACGGTCCCCCATATTACACTAACTTGGGGACTTCTTACACCAGCTGTTATAAGGTAGTGTTTGATAGGAAAAATTTATCCATGGATAAGTGTATGGGATAGAGTTTATCCTATGGCTATCCCTAGCGATATTCCTTGGCTATCCCATTGATCATATCAAATGCAAAAAGGTAAATCCATAGGATAACCTATTTTTACTCTTATTTGGAGGGATAACCAGCTATTCCTACATTTTTTAGGGAATAAATTGAGGGGATATCCCATGGTTAACCATGGCTAACAATGGATTATCCCTTTGATTAACTTTATTCTATGTTATCCTTTATAGTTATGGCTTTTGGAAATAAGAGGAGATATTTCCTGAATATTTTCTCTTATCCCCTATTTCAAACACTACCTAAGAGTCTCCGCTGGTTGAACCACGTCAGTAGACGACCTCTTCCGTTCATTCCCTTCATTAGCACTCAAGCCAAGGAGCTAAATAAGGGAAGAGCATAGCGGAGACTAGCAGAGCGAAGCTCCCAAAGAGAGGGGTACACTCAAACGTTCGACCTGATATTAATGAGTTTCAAATAAAGAACGAAGAGTGTCCCATTTTTTCTTTCCTAAATCTTAGATTTTTGAAGTTGGTAAAGACCAACCCCTTGTTTAAATCAGAATGAGTACCCAGGATATTGGCTTCCGCCAATAGTGAACTATTAAGGGTCTATTAGGAATCATATTTTAAAAATTAGATCGGACAATAAATCGGCTTGACATTTGTGTCATGGGTTAATTGGTTCGATCGGATAAACCGGTTCGATCGAGTCAGATGATGTTATAATTAATTTTTAATTTAATAATATAAAAATAATAAAATATAAATACAAAAATATAAAAAATATCTTTAAAACTTATATACATGTTCAAAAAAAATTATATAATATTAAAACTATAGAAAAATATCTTTAAAACTATAGATGGATTGTTTCTTGATGCAAACCGAAGTGAGAAATTTAAAACTCAAAAAAAATTAATCATAATTTCATTTATCAAAACTAAAAGTTTAAAAATTGGAGTTAGACCTGTTCTTCAGAACCTTACTAGTTCAATGGGTTTTTTGGTTTTCACCATATCATATAAAAGTCAACTTTAATAATAAAATTGGATCGAACTGATGATCGGTTTTTGGTTGGACCGGTTCAATCGGCTGATCTGATCCGGTCCGGTTTTCAAAACCATGACTAAGATGATGCACAAAAAATGTGGGGATAGCTCAGTTAGTAAAGCAAAGGACTGAAAATCTTCGTGTCACTAGTTCAAATCTAGTTCTGGCATATGAATAATATATTGGATGTATATTTATACAAATTAATTGAGACAAGGAGCTCGATTGTACCATAAACAAAGAAGAATTTCTTAAAAGAATATATTTTGTGGGTATGCATGTGTTACTAAATGGAAAGAGTCTGAACTTCTAGCACATTGACATGCCCACCTTTGCCATGCTTGGGCAATTGTATCCTCAAGGTCTTTTTCGTTTTTTTTTTTTGTTTTGAAGGCTAACTACAAAAACTTATTGCAAACTAACCCTAGAATAAACTAACTAGTTGAATAAGAAAATTTGTATAGATTTTGCACATTGTTTGTGTTAAGTTTTGAAGATCAATGTGACATTTCACCTATTGGTTTAATAACAACATCGATGAGTATGTCGATGTGTGAAGGATAGGCACAAAATCAATCCAACGATCAATATATATGTGTATGTATGGCTATATTTGAATGTAGTTAAGCATAAAATTTACTTATCTTTTTCATCTTTTTAACCTTTTTTTTTTTACCTTTAAGATCTATATGAAAAAGATACGATGGCTCCAAGAATTATGTGAATTTAAGAGTGAAAAAGATGATCAAATCTTAAATTTATCTATATTTGAATGTAGCTCAGTTTATCTTTCTATTTTGACTTGATTGCATTTGAATATAGCCAAGTTTGAATCCGTTCTCTTTTTCCGCACTTGGATCCATGATTCATGAATCATAAAGATGAAAACAATAAAAGAGATGTAATGGCTCTAAGATTATCCAAAAATAAGAAAGATGATTTGATCTGAACTTGATTACATTCTATTGTAGCCTATTCAACCTATATATATATATATATATATCTTTATTCTTAAAAGAAAGTTATAGATAATAAAATTAGTCATATTATTTTCTTTGGCATGTTCCCCTTAGCAAAACAATATATTCCCATATATGATAAAGTCAAGCGTAACAAAATAGGAAACATGCTTATTCTCTCACCTATGGACTATCACTATATATAGTATATGAATTTGATAGAAAATGAAGGCTTCCATAAGAAAATGTGAAATATGCATTGGTAATGGATGGTTGCTAATTATATGAAGGCTGGAGCAAAAATTAGAGTCAGATAATTATGCGGCCCAACTAGTCCTTCGTATGCGCAAAGCACATAGCCTCCTAACTTTCACAATAGGGATGCTTCCAAACAACACTTTTATCTCTATATTAAGGTTGGAGGTGGACCAAATTAAGCTGAGTCATGTCTCTACCCGAGTTTGGCTGAGAATTTTCTCTTAGCTTTGAGCTGATCTTAGGCCCTTTTTATCTTTTAGAATCCAAACCCAAGCCTAACTTGAGCTCTATCCAAAACTAGCTCTAAGCCCAATCAAGTTAGCCCATAACAGTATATTTGGGTCAAAGATTGGGCTAGTAAAGCTAATTTTGGTTTTAAGTGTCTACATAAAAACAAATAATATTTAAGATAATTACATTTAATTTTCCATAGTATTAGGATTCGAGCTAAATTTTTAATTTTTCTTTGAACAAGGGGTCAATAATTTAATGAATGGATACTTGCATTCTATATCACATTGCTATTAACTTTTCTTCAATGTCGTCAATATGTTTGTTCATAGGAACTATACAATCGGTTGTGTCAAAAGATGGCCAATAAAAATAATTTCTTTTGTAAGGCCCTAAGCTCATCTATTAGCCCAATTAATTTGTTAGCAAATTAAAATTATATGGCTTAAAAATTCAAATAGAAGTTAATGGATAGAAAGTGAACTTGAGTTATAATATGTAACACTTTTTTTCCTATCCAATATGAAACTATTTTAGGATGTTATATCTTTAAATGTTGAAGAATGTATTCCAATATTTTTCTCCAGTATTCCTTTTTCTTTCTTAATGCAAACATTCATAGTTTAGCTATTGAATATTTTTTAAACCCATCTCACCACTTGGTTGCTGATGCATTGTTGTTGTATTGGCATTTCAACGTTTGTTATGCTAAGCTGCAAGACTCGATGCACGGGTATAATAAATTGTTGGGATTTAGTCCTTGATGAACAGCAATGGGAACAACCTCGTTGGAGAAGAAACTTAGGCTTTCATCCGTTGTCAACAATTAGGTGTGTAGTCTTTTGATCCAAGATTCAAAATTGGTGTAGCGATAAAGCCTTGGCCTCCTTTATTCCTAAAGATTTATTTTAATAAGATTTTTCCTTCCTTTATGTCACGTGGTTTTTCCTTCACAGCCTTTCCTAAAGCTCACGCACGGAACTCTCCACGGAAGAGAAGACTCTTCCTTAACGAGTTTCGGCCAGTGGCCTAAAATAGAGAGAGAAAGGAGGAGAGAGAAAGGAGGAGGGAGGAGATAGGCTGCCGCCCTATGATGTGAAAGGATTTCTGGGTGATGAGAAATGATTTCTGGAAGAAAAGAATCTGTTCTCTATTCCATCAAACCCTAGAACCTAGAGTTTAAATACATCCACGAAGTGGGCCAGGCTCAGACTCAACAAAAACTCCCATGGACTAACCCAATGAGATTAAACTAATCCCCAAGCCCGTGTACCCGTGACTTGATTTAATCTTAACCCTTGGACTCAAACCCAGCCCAATACAAGTTAGCCCCCTGGGCCTTGATAGCACCACACCAGGCTCAACAATCTCCACCTTGGTGCTTTCAAGGCCTCAGCACGTCCACCGTGTCCATCAGCTGCAATCCCTATGAAAGCTGTCCCGTGGAAAAACCTTGGTCAATGTATTGCTAGGTTCTTTTGGTATGTACCTTTACCAGCTCCACTCCAACTTCTTTCACTTGCTCTCTGTAGTCGAAGCCTTCTTTCTGAAAGTATCCTATGGCCACTAGTCCTGCCTTGTACCTGATACCTCCTTGCTCTGAAGGCCCTTTCTTGCGCTGATAAACCCATTTGCAATCAATGGGTTTCTTTCCTTGTGGTAGTTGGACCACCTGCCATGAGCCAGTCCTATAGAGAGACTGCATCTCCTCTGCCATAGCCTGCATCTCCTGCCATAGCCCGGACCCACCTATCTTTGTCCTGGCTCTCCATAGCCTTCTCATAGGTGTAAGGGTCTCCATTCTATGTCATCAAGGCATATGACACCGAATCCTCGAAGCCGTATTGAACTGGTGGTCGCACGTTTCTCCTGGGCCTATGCAGTGCGATCCCAGTATCAGTTCCCTGCCCAGCTGCATCCTCCTGAGTCCTTTGCTCAGCTGCATCCTCCTGAACTTCCTGGCTTCTGACCCCTCTGCTAGTCCTCTCCACCTGAATCTCAAATCCTTCTGGTCCACTAGCAAATGGCATGATTGTGTAGGAGGTCATCTGACTAGTGTTACCATGTTCCTCCTCCTGTAGTCCCTGATGAAAACCTTCTTCTCCAAGGGATCCCACAACCGATACACCTTGATTCCATGGGGGTAGCCCAGGAACACCATCTTCTTAGACCTGGCATCCAACTTACTCCGCTCCCCAGCACCAATATGCACATATGCCGTGCATCCAAACACCCTCAGATGGTTCAGGCTTGCCTTCTATCCAGACCATATCTTCTCTAGAATGCCTCCATCCAACCTGGTGTACGGTGACCGATTGACTAAGTAGTTAGCTGCACCTACTGCATCAACCCAGAACATCTTTGGAAGCCCTGCCTACAGCCTCAAGCACATTGCTTTTTCCAACAGTGTTATGTTCATTCTCTCAGCCACCCCTTCCTGTTGAGAAGTTTCCATTACCGAGAAGTGCCTTTTGATGCCCCACTACTCACAAAATCTTTAGAACTCCCTGCTGGTATATTCTCCGCCACTGTCTGACCTTAGACACTTCACATTCCTACCCTGCTCCTTCTCCACCTTAGCCTTTCATATTCTGAACTTGGTGAAGACCTATGATTTCTCCTTCATGAAGTAGATCCACTGTTTTTCTGAGAAATCATCTATCAAGGTAAAAAAATATCTGCCCCCATTCCTTGCAAAAATCGGGGCTGATCCCCAGACATCCATATGTACTAACTCCAGAGGTTCTGCACTCCTAGCTGTGCTGACCAAGAACTGCACACTCTTCTACTTCCCCATCTGACATGGCTCACAAATCTCCATGACTCCACCACTCAAGTCCAGAATTAGTCCTCTCTTGCTCAGTTCTTTCATCTTCCAGTCTCCCATGTGGCCTAGGCGGTAATGCCACATCCTGTACACATCCCGAGGATTCTGTTCCATAGATGCTGCCTCATATTTTCCTGTCACCATAGAGCCCTCCAACCTGTATAGGTTGTTCTCCAGCTTTCTCCCTCTCATCACCACCATAGCTCCATTGGAGATGTTCAGAACTCCACTCTTGGCATGACTGCTGAAGTTGTATCCTGTTGCTCCAGGTACCCCAATGACACCAGATTTTCTTGAGTTCTGGGACATGCTTCACACCGGTAAGAGTGCGCACCATGCCATCAAACATCTTCACCCTCACTGTGCCAATCCCTGTCACCTTGCAAGGGTAATTATCTCCAGGAGCCGCACACCCCTCATCAACCTTTGTGTAAGTACTAAACCACGATCGGTTGGGAGTGTAATGATGAGAACAGGTTGAATCCAAAGTCCACATCTCTGTACTGTGACTGTGACCATCTGATGCTACCAAGAGATCATCCTTCACCTCTTGGCCTGCAACTGTACTCACAGATTCAGATCCTCCCTTTTCTCCATTTTTCACTTAGGACAATCCCTTTTAAAATGTTCTACCTCACCACACTTTGTAGCACTTAGCCTTCTTGGACTGTAACCGTCCCTTTTAAAATGTCCTACCTCACCACACTTTGTAGCACTTAGCCTTCTTGGACTGTAACCGTCCCCTAGGCCTGCTCCTGTCCCTGCCTCTGCCTGACCTTTCCCCAACTAATAGACCCTTCCAGGGAACAGCTTCCTTGCTCATCTTCTCCCTCTGCTCATTCATCCGAAGCACCAAGACAATATCTTTATAGAATAATGTCTTCTTCCCGTAGAGCAGCGTCGTGACCAATGAGTCATGTGATATGGGCAGCGAACACAATAGCAAAAGTGTCTTATCTTTCTCCTCCATCTTGACCCTGACATTCAGCAATTCATTGCTCACCTGGTCAAACACCTGGATGTGGCCCAGCACATCTCCACCTTCTGACATCCGAATGCTGTAGAGGTGCTTCTTCAACATCAACTTGTTGCAAATATTCTTCCTCATATAGAGGGCCTGCAACTTCAACCAAAGTCCCTTCGAGGTCTTTTCCTCTAGCACTGAATAAAGGACTGAATCCATCAGACATCCCTTGATCATTGAACATGCCTTTTTCTCCAACAACATCCACTGCTTATCTGTCATCCCATCTGGTCTTTCCTTCAAAGCCAGATCTAAACCTAGTTGCACAAGAAAATCCTCTACTCGAACTTTCCACATAGAGAAACTTTCCTTCCCATCAAACTTTTCAAAATCTATTTTTATGCTACTACCCATGGCTCAATCTCAACCAAAAATAAAAATAGCATAAAAATAAATTATAAAAAATTAAGAGGTACCTTGATGGACCTTTTTGAAATTGTTTCAACCCTTTGAAGATCTCCAAACAACTTATTCTTATTCCTGAACCAGGCTTTAAGATCTCCAAACAACTTCTTATTTCTGAACCAACCAGGCTCGTTCCTGAACCAGGCTATAAGATCTCCAAACAACTACTTCTTGTTTCTGAACCAGGCTCTGATACCACTTGTTGGGGTTCAGTCCCTGATGAACAGTAGTGGGAACAACTTTTCTGAAGAAGAAACCTGGGCTTTCACTCGTTGTCAACAATTAGGTGTGTAGTCTTTTGATCCAAGATTCAAGATTGGTGTAGCGGTAAAGCCTTGGCTCTTGAACTTCTTGATCTTGGTTCAAAACTCCACAGTCCCCTTTATTCCTAAAGATTTATCGCCTCTTCCTAACCTAAGAGGAGAAGACTCTTCCTCAACGAGTTTCGGCTAATGGCCTAAGATAGAGAGAGAAAGGAGGGGGGAAAGGATTTATGGGAGAGAGAATCAACGAGTTTCGGCCAATGGCCTAAGATAGAGAGAGAAAGGAGGAGGGAAAGGATTTATGGGAGAGAGAAAGGAGGAGGGCACCAGGCTCAACATAAATTGCCCTGAATTTTGAGATGCTGATAGGCTCATATTACTTCATGATATTAAGAGACTATGCCAAGATGCCAAGGTTCATTGTACACTGAGACTCTGCACTTATTTCAAAAATTGTGATAATTTTTTATTCCAATATTTTATTGCCCACAGTAGTGAAGTATGGATTCTTGGGAAGACACTCAACACTTTATTCTCCTCAAAGCAAGAAGAATTAGCTTTGGGCCTCCTCAGTAACAAATCCTTTGCCTTTAATCTTATGTGAATTATTTTTAATTCTAAATTTTTTTGAGGTAAATTACAAATTTAATGTGTAAATAATTCCAATATTTGATCACTCAATTAATAGCCTTCATTTTACATATCACTATTTCATCATAAAATTAATCTTGGGTTCAGTTGCGCTAGCGTGACTATTAATAGCCTTTATTTCTTCATGAATTTTTTTATAACTGCCATTTAGAGATAATTATTAAAGCTATTAAAAGGCTCATATTTTTTTTACAAGAAATATGCATTTTGTTTTTCCAATGATTTGATCATAAACTCTAGTATTGGATGGTATTTTTCAAAAAAAAAAATTATAATAATACTCAATCCTACGCAATTAAGGTGCCAGAGAATTTAAGAAATAAAATTTCATTAAGGCTTAAATTTCCTCCAAAAGGTAGTCAAATCAAGTGGACCAAAGAAAGGAAATTTATGGAAAAGAGGAAGTGTGTCCTCTAAATTTATTCAAATTAAGGAGTTAAAAACTAAAGGCAACGAGAAAGATCTCCTATTTCGATGAATTTCTTTTAAAGGTTCAACTCAAAGCCTCTAAAAGCTTCCTTTATGTAGCCCTGTAAAATAGATAAATAACCAAAATTAAATCCATATATGAACCTACGTACGGATTAAGAAATTAAAAAAAAAAGATTAAAAAAAAGGTGAAAGGAAAAGGTAAGTGATTGGCAATGAGCAACTATATATATATATATATATATATATATATATATATAAAGTGAAAGCAAAAAATTGCTTCCACATATATTTCACCAAACAAAGAAATAAAGATAGTATTAAATTCTTAGATTTAATACATGGGATCAGATGGTATTTGAAGAAAGGAATAAGAGATTAGCAGGGAAAAAAAGTATTCAATTGTTCTTTCTTTTGCTATCGGATATTATTTAATGATATTTAGTCCAACAATCAAATTAGCTATTACATTAAACCATCATTATAGCGGTTCTATTTTTTTTGAATATAATGGACTTTTATGGCACACTGCATAGAAAGCATGCGCCGCCAAGAAAGTCCTTAGAATCTGGTTTATGAGGTATTTGGCAGTTAATCTATCCATATTATCGATAATTTAAAAGAGGCTTGTCAGATAACTATATTTGGTACGTATTTATCCATATTAATAGAGATATCATAATCTGATAAATTATTTTTTAATAAAATTATTTTTTTATCGCATCCTTTCTATTAATCTCGTTGGAACCTCCATGTCCAAGACATCCTCTCTCACAAAGTTGGGTTGCGGATCTCCGCCGACCAACGATCCCATGGTACGTCGTAAAATTTCTTTCGATTGATCCTTCAGCATCCTCATTGATCGCTTCGAATATCATTTATAAATATAAATTTTTTAAAAATATTATCATTATAAATATAATTTTTTTAAATTATATATATATATATATTATTTAATAAATTTAATTTAAATATTTTGAGAATTTGATGTTATATGATTGGTAATTTATTTGTCATACCAAATATATCAATATTATTGTTGCATTACCTGTGTATACCAAACACAGTAATCAACATTACTGTAATCTTCAAGTGATAATCTATCATATAAATAATCCATTACCATTCATTGATAGCGATACCAAATGCATTAGAGGTATCAACCAAAGAGTGTCCCTTCAACCATCGACCATCATTTCCACCATCCACTATCCAAGTTAGATCTAATAGCCGCTAACATCTCTTAAATATTTTTTTATTTCTAATTTTTTCATCTTTTTTAAGTTAAAAAAAAGATTGTTTCTTCGTTTATAGTCATGTGTCTAACTATATTAACTAATTACTAAAATAATAATATGTTTTTCTTATTTTATTAATTTGACTTTTTTTATACATGTTATAAACATCTGCTTTCTCGAGATTTCTTTTTCTATCTTTTAAGAGAATTATAATCCTTCCTTTCTTTCTCTACACATGATTTATTAGATTATTTCCAGTAAAGGGCATCGCCTATAGAAAAAGAAATCCATCTGTTATCGTTTTCCTTCTTTTCTTGACATATGGCTTTGTTTTCATAGCAGAGTTGTATGTGCAAAGACTAGAATACATAGGATTAGAATTCAGTCAATTGGTATATATATTCATGCTATCTTTTTTGATGGAGCAGAAAAACTGAAGCATGCTGAAAATCAATTGGCTCGTAAATTTG
Source organism: Calamus simplicifolius (assembly GCA_900491605.1). Taxonomy (NCBI): domain Eukaryota; kingdom Viridiplantae; phylum Streptophyta; class Magnoliopsida; order Arecales; family Arecaceae; genus Calamus; species Calamus simplicifolius. The sequence continues at coordinate 467,370 of UESW01004988.1, read as the reverse complement.
GTTAGTTCACATGGTTCTTACAATTGATTTTGGTTCAAAAAGGACGATTGATTTTTTCTTTTTCTTTTTTTTTTTAAGTCCATCTAAAAAACAGAGAAGAGAGCAGGGGAGGTCAAAGCAGGACCGCGCATCGCCCAGTTAGACAAATAATTTATTATGGAACTTGAGCTACCAGTTTAACCTGTGCTAAAGGACAAATATGACGGCAATCCTTTGTTAATTTTAGTCCTTCTAAATTGAAAATAAAAATAGCCCACACTGCATTACCTCAACTCAAAATATCATGCGACTTGCGTGAATACTGGTCTAACAAATCAACCAATAATGTTACATAGATTTCTTATCTCAATTACTTTGTCAAGATAGTTAGTACTCATCACTCACCGCAGCACTCTCTAATTATTGGGGAAAAAAAAAAAAACTATGTACGCTACTGCGTCGCCCAAATGAGAGGAAAAATTAGTATGTTAATGCCCAACGTAATTTCTAGTACCTTTTTCTAACATGAGAGAGATAGAGAGATTTACTGAGAGCAGTCATAGTTGGGGTTGCTGGGGATGACATTGGATTTAAGCTGGAAAAGTCCTGGAAGGAGGGCAGCCCGGTTCCAGTCTATCCCTTCAACACGAACCATGTAGTTTAGGAGGCAGGTGCAAGTGTCCAATTTGGGTGTCTGTGAGATCAAGTTTTCTATGGCGTTGCAGCAATTGTCATCGATCGACGATTTCTGATCCTTCAAATATGCTATGCAATTGGTGATTGCAGTCTCTTCGGTCTTACAGACGCCACTGCATCGCCCAAATTAGAGAAAAAATTACTATCATGATGCCCAAAGTAATTTCTAATACCCTCTCTAGCATGCATCAAATATGCGTGTGTATGTGTGTGTCAAAGAGAGAGAGAGAGAGAGAGAGAGATTTACTTAAAGCAGTCATAGTTGGGGTCGCTGGGATGACATTGGTTTTAAGCTCACAAAGTCCTGGAAGGAGGGCAGCCCGGCTCCAGTCTATCCCTCCAACACGAACCATGTCGTTTAGCAGGCAGGTGCAAGTGTCCAGTTTGGGTGCCTGTGGGATCAAGTTTTCCAAAGCCTCGCAGCAATTGTTATCGATCGACGATTTCTGATCCTTCAAATATGCCATGCAATTAGTGATCGCAGTCTCTTCGGCCTTACAGACACCACTGCATAACCCAAATTAGAGGAAAAATTAGTGTATATCATGATGCCCAAAGTAGTTTCTAATACCCTTAATTTATAGCATGCATCAAATTAATATGTATGTGTGTATGAAGAGAGAGAGAGAGAGAGAGAGAGAGAGAAGAGAGATTTACTTAAAGCAGTCATAGTTGGGGTTGCTAGGGATGACATTGGTTTTAAGCTCACAAAGTCCTGGAAGGAGGGCAGCCCGGCTCCAGTCTATCCCTCCAACACGAACCATGTAGTTTAGGAGGCAGGTGCAAGTGTCCAGTTTGGGTGTCTGTGAGATCAAGCTTTCCATGGCATCGCAGCAATTGTTATCGATCGACGATTTCTGATCCTTCAAATATTCCATGCAATTGGTGGTCGCAGTCTCCACGGGATTACAGTTATCAGCCAAGACCTGCATCAAAAGCCCTGAAAGAAGAGCTAGAAGCAGCAAAAGGCGAGCCATGGTTTTCTCTTGTAAGGAAAGACCAACAAAACCAAGGAATACCTGCAAGAATTTTTTGGATGGATCGATGAGGAGAAGATCGGTGATCAGTCTATATTCTATACATTCTGGTAATGAAGTTTGGTAGATATTATCTTTGGCATGATTCCATATTTGATCTCATTTTATATTAAATGTGATTCTCATGCATGCTGCGATATACTACTAATTGGATGTGATTGAAGCGGTTTTGGGATAGCCATGGACAGCATTTCATATTGAATTAGTTTATTTAATTGAGCTTCATTGATTACTTTTCTATATTAGCTGTATCATCTTTGTCTATATTTTTATATAATTTATTGCTTCTTAGTCAGCAAATAATTTTTGCCTTTTCAAGTGGCACATCATAAAGAAAGGAATGAAAGGTGAAATCATATATAGCAAGAAAAAATTTTTTTGACTGTATTAACTTGTCAAATTTAAATTAGCATTTACGATCAGATGGAGGGACCAATCCGTATATAGCAAGATATATATATATATATATATATTAAGTTATCATATTTAAAGTTTCCCTCTTTTACTATCAGATAGTATTTAAAGATACTTATCACTTCATACCTAACAATCAGTCTATCTCCTCCAGATGGTATTTAAAGATATTTAATACAACGTTATCACTCCATACCAAAATAACCTTCTCATGCTTTTGCTCCCCATCAATCAGTCATATATATATATATATATATATATATATATATATATATATATATATATATATATATATATATATGTATGTATGTATGTATGTTGTTGTTTGTTTGTTTGTATGTATGTATATGTATTAAATTGTCATATTTAAATTAATGTTTCCCTTTTTTTTTGGTACAAGCGGGTGATCACACTAATCTCGTGCGAATCAGCCCTGATAAGTCCGAACACAAAATTTGCAGCAGTAAAGAAGGACAAGGGTCGTCCGGCTTCCATATCCATGATCCTGCATGCTGAGCCACAGAACTAGCCACCCAGTCTGCCGCTGAATTGGCTTCACGATAAATATGATGGATCTGAACGCAGTCACACTCCCGCAGGATAGACCAGATATCTGAAAGCATCGGATTCACAGGGCCAAGAGGGCACTTCTCCTTCTGCAGCCAAGAGATGACCGACATGGAATCACCCTCAATCAAAAGCCTCTTAGCATGAAGAATTCGAAAGGCATAAGAAATACCCGCCCAAGCCGCATAGAGCTCCGACATAGGGACGGAAGAGTCAAGAGTACCAAACCCTCCAGCAGCCAACAGATCACCATAATGACCACAGATAACAAAAGCAGAACCAGCAGCTCTACCACGGACACTCCCATCAAAGTTGATTTTGACGAACCCTGGAGGGAGGGCTCCTAGGCGATGAAAACCGTATGACGGTTCGCTGCCGAAGTAGCAAGGGATCCCCAGAGGCCAGAGACGTCAGAACCAACATGGGTACAGTCCGCCACCACGGATCTAATCTTTCTCACAGTTCTATGAGCAGTAATGGAATCGTCTATGAAAATAAGCTGGTTCCTAGACAACCAGATGTGATAAGCCGTCGCAGCCCAAAGACCACTTTTTTGCTGGTGATCCCTTTGAAGATCAAGAAGGAAAGAAGAGCGAGGGGAGCCCAACTCAGCCAGCCTAATGGAATAACTGACCATATTCCAAATCTGCCGAGCTCTGGGGCAAATGAAAATAGCAGCACAGTTTTTTAAGTTTAACTTTACCCTAGGCATAGAAAGTTACTATGCCTTTCTTTTTATCTTAAGAAGAAGGCATTGTAATGGTATTAGCGCATGAAAAAAAGTCGAAGTTTAATAACATGAAAGAAATTTATGAAAAGTCTTTGCACTCATTTGGCCCAAGCATCTATAAGGACTTTACCGAAAATTTACTGAGTTATGCTAAACTTATATGGTATCGTTTTGAATAACTCACTAATTATACTATAAGATTAAGTAAAGAATTTTTTATAAGATGATTTTTTTAGTAGACTCAAAGAAAAAAATAAAGCATAATGTTCGTCACTATGACTAAAGTCATTAGATTAGCTATGCTCAAGGAGAAATAACTTTGCTTTAGTAATCTAAATGCTTTGAAATATTGGTGAGATCATGAAGCCTATCTTATTTAAATTCAATCCTTACTTTTTAAAGGAGAAATTAGACTTGTATTGAATACCTAATCTAACCTATACTGGACCATACGCGCCCTAAGAGGCCACCCTAAATCTCTCTTCTTTTTTTTGACCTTTTTCTAAAGGAGCTCCTCTCTCATCATAATATACATATGGCATGTGCTGTCATGAAGTATCTAAGATTAATTTATAGCTTCCCAAAGCTTTGCATCCGTGTGTTTACATCGCTGCAAATAATCATATGATTAACGAGGTTGCAGTGTATTCTATGCGTCACCTTTATTACACTCTTTTATGTTTCCCTTGTTGACTATTTTAACCGTTTAAAAAAAAGAAAAGTTTTTAAATAAATAAAAAAGGGACCCATGCAAGCATTACAATGCTTGCGTGGGACGTGAGCTGAACGCTCGCGTGACGAGCATTCCACGACATGGTGAGTTCAACGAACAGAGCATTCACTGAACGCTCGCGTGACGAGTGTTCCGCGATGTGGTGAGTTCAGCGAACGCTTGAGCATTTCGAGATGCTCCCACAAACGCTCACATGATGAGTATTCCGAGAGGAACAACCAAAATATTATATATATATATATATAGCCTAAAGGATTAAGGGATTGAGGGGATTCAAATCCTAAAATTTATTATACATTTTGAGATACTGATGCAAGGATTTGGGATTTTGTCTCAACCAAAAGCCTACTAGAAAAAAGAGAAGTTTATTTGAATTTATTTTTCTTGTTATTGTTATATTCATTACTTTTCTTTGGGCATCTGAAAGGATCATTGGGTTGAACCTTCATGCGACCGTACTCGTGATAGGAGGTTCGAATCGAGCCGGATCGTTATACTTTGGGGACAGATCGCCTATAACCTACACAAAGGGATAAAATCTATTCCTTAGGACAGTGTCTAACACGCCTCGATCAGGCAAGATTCTTATCTATTTTTTAAATTTATATTTATATTTTTAATTTAAATTTTTAGATTAAATTTTTAGCATTTTCTAGGAAGAGTTTTGCAAAAACAAAAATTATTTTCCATAATGATATATGTGACTCTACCAAGTTTCCTACATGGGAAGAAAGTCATTGCTTTGTAACATTCATTGATGAATTCTCTCAATATTGTCTAAGGATGAAGTATTAGATAAGTTTAAGATTTATAAGGTAGAAGCTAAAACCCAAACTGAGAAAAAAACTTAAGAAACTTAGGTCAAACCGCGGTGGTGAATATACCTCAAATGAAATGGCTCTATTTTCTCAAGAATATGGGGTTATTCATGAAGTTACCACACCATACTCTCCTCAGTCCAATGGTATAGCTGAACAAAAAAATCGTACCTTAATGGATATGGTTAACGCAATGTTAATCAATTCAGGTGTACCCTAGAACTTATGGGGAAAAGCTCTTTTAGTTGCCTGTTATATCTTAAATAGGATACCATTTAAGGATAATCCTAAAACACCTTTTGAGCTTTAGAAAGATAGAACACCCAGGCTACATTACCTTAAAGTGTAGGGATGTTTAGCTAAGGTAGGAATACCTGAACCTAAGAAAAGAAAAATAGGACCTAAAATCGTAGATGCTATATTTATAGGTTATTCCTTAGATAGCAGTACCAATGGGTTTCTAGTGATAAACTTTGGTATAAGTGGCATTTCAAATAATACTCTTATCGAATCAAGAGATGTTACTTATTTTGAAAATGTTTTTCTCTTTCAAGAACTAAGTACCAAATCAAGTCTCTTTTAATCCTTTCTTGGTTCATGATTCTTTTAAAGCTGGTCCTCTAATAAGTCAAAGAAAAGAAAAAGATCTAACCTGAAGGTGGACCTTCTAAAATGAGGAAAAGTTCAAGAATAAGGAAGAAAAAAGACCTTGATGAATGTTTCTTTACTTTCCTAGTCGAAGGCAAACCTTCTCTTTTTCAGAGGCGATGTCTTCACCTGACGCTTCTTTTTGGAAGGAAGCTATTCTTTCTGAATTTAATTCAATCTTACAAAATGAAACTTGGATCTTATCTGATTTACCCTCTGGTAGCAAACCTTTAGGATGTAAGTGAGTATTTAAGAAGAAATTTAGATCCGATGGTTCAATAAAAAAGTATAAGGCTAGATTAGTAGCCAAAGGGTATAACCAAAAGAAAATGTTAGATTTCTTTGATACTACTTTCCTGTAGTTAGAATAACAACCCTTAGATCACTTCTTGCTATTGCTTCCATTCATAAGTTAATCATTCATTAAATGGATGTAAAGACTGCATTCCTTAATGGAGATCTTAAGGAGGAAATCTATATGGTTGCCTGAAGGGTTCATTGTAAAGGGACAATAAAACAAGGTTTGTAAACTTATTAAGTCCCTTTCTGGTCTTAAATAGGCTCCTAAACAATGGCATGAGAAATTTGATCAGATCATTCTATCCTTTGGATTTTATATCAATAATCATGATAAGTGTGTCTATTCTAAGATCATCGATAATGATTATGTAATTCTTTGCTTATATGTCGATGATATCCTAATTTTTGGAACATCTCTTAAAATTATTTCAAGTGTTAAATCTTTCTTCTCTTCTAAGTTTGATATGAAAGATTTAAGTGAAGCAGATGTAATCTTAGGGATGAAGCTTATCAGGTCTCATGAAGGAATAGCTCTCTCTCTTTTTCACTCTATAGAAAAAATGATCAAGAAGTTTGATTATTCCAATCTTAAACTAGTATTGACTCTATTTGATCCTAGCTTTCACCTAAAAAAAAATTTAGGTAACCCAATTAATCAATTAAAATATTCTCAAATCATAGGATCTCTTTTATATGTAGCAAATAGGACAAGACCTGATATTGCCTATGCTGTAAGAAGACTTAGTAGATATAATCAAAATCCTGATCAATCTCATTGTATAGCCTTAGAAGGAGTGTTCCGATATTTAAAGGGAACACTTAATCTCTCTTTGATATTCACTGAATACCCTGAGGTGGTTGAGGGTTACAGTGATGCTAATTGGATCATTAATTCTCATGATTTAAAATCAACCATCAGATATCTTTTTCTTCTTAGCGGTGCTGCTATTGCCTGGGGATCAACTAGGCAAACTATTATCTCTAGAAGCACTATGGAGGCTGAGTTGATAGCTCTGGATACCACATGTAATGAGGTAGAGTGGATAAAAAATTTAATATCAGAGCTACCTTTGGTACTTAAGCGAGTTCCAGCTATATTAATCCATTGTGATAATAAGACTGTAATCGAACTAACTAATCAAAAGAGTACCAATAAAAAGATGAATCGCTATATACGGCTTCGTCATAAGTCTATAAGATAACATAAGAAAAATAATGTTATCTCCTTGAAATTTGTCAAGTCTGAGAAGAATTTAGCAGATCAATTAACCAAGGGATTATCTAGAAGTGGAGTCCTATAATCATCGAGGGGGATGGGGCTTAAGCCCATTACTTGGTCATCAGCAGTGGATACCCAATCTCTATGATTGGAGATCCCATGAAAGAGGTCAATATGATAGAAACGAAACTAATTGAGTGATCGTGTTAGAGCACAATTTTTTTAAAAAAATTATTCCATCCCTATGATGAGTGCTCTTATAAAGTGACAAATTAAATCTGTATAAGGTTGAGTAATACTCTTAATGGATCCAAGGTAGGTTATCTGTAGAGTATTAGTCACAAATACCCTTGGAGGATTCACTTATATAAGAATTACCATGTTAGGCCATGACTATATGTTTGGGCTAACCTTAATAAATTCTTATGAAAAATCAAAGTACTAAGCGCAAGGCCTTTAATATGTACTGACCGCTTAAACCCAATTGATCCATAATGTGTGTGTGATTAGTAGAAGTCTGAGTCAAGTACCTAGTTCAAGGTTTAACCACTATGGTTCCTTTAGATGTATACAATCAATACTAAGTGGGGTTTAAGTCATAGGACACCTCACATATTGCATAGTATAAGATGCTCTAAAATTAATATTATATTATTTATATTTTTTATTTAAAACTTTTGTGAAGGATTGATGACTTTTTTATTCGTTTATAAAAAAATTAAATAAAAAAGAGGCCCATGTGAGCATTAAATGCTTGGATGGGACATGAGCTGAACGCTCGCGTGACGAGTGTTCCACGACATGGTGAGTTCTGTGAACGATCGAGCGAAAATGCTCAAGCATTCGCTCGACTGTTCCGCGATGCTCTCGCGAATGCTCGCATGATGAGCGTTCCGGGAGGAATGGTAACAAGGTCGAACGGCCAAAAATATATATATATATATACACATATATAGGCTAAAGGATTAAGAGATTGAGGGGTTTCAAATCCTAAATTTTTTATACATTTTGAAATACTACTGCAAGGATTTAGGATTTTGTATCTCAACCAAAAGCCTATTGGGAAAAAGAGAAAGGTTCATTTGAATTTTTTTTATTGTTATATTCATTACTTTTCTTTGGGCATTTAAAAGGATCATTGGGTTGCACCTCCACGATCGCTCATGGTAGGAGATTCAAATCGAGCTGGATCGTTATACCTTGGGAACATATCGCCTATAACCTATACAAAGAAACGAAATCTAGTCCTTAAAGCAGTGTCTAACATGCCTTGATCAGATAAGATTCTTATCTATGTTTTAAATTTAAATTTATATTTTAAATTTAAATTTTTAGCATTTTTTGAAAGAGTTTTACAAAAATAAAAATAATTTTCCAACATCCCTCTCTCCCCTTATTGCCAAGGACTGAGTTCTTAGTTTGCTCTGGTTTGCTCTGGTTCGTTCTTTAAGATTGGTGCTCGATCTTCTTTCTTCCTGATCTCAGGTGAATTTTACTCGATTTCGATCATCTCTCGGTGGATGATGGCTGCTGGCAACTCCGTCCCCCTGACCGATGGTGATCGGCGGAAGGCCCCTGCTGTTGCCCCTCATCGACCGAGCGGAAGTTCGTTCTTGTGGTCCACTTCGGAGCCTTCGTCGGATGAAATCGCTGCTCTGGAGAAGTTTTTCCTTGATGTTATCCAGTTTCCCACTGCGGCGATTGATCAGGAGATTGTGGATTGGTCTCAACTGGGGTTGATAGTGCGCTGTCTCTCTCGCTGGGTTCCCTCTGAGGCTGTCATCCGGGAGCTTCGTAGAGGAGGAATCGATGGAGGGATTAAGATTATTGGCCTTGCCTATCACACCTTCCTGCTGAAATTTGATCTCCAGACTGCTCGTGACACTGTGTTGTCGCAGCCATGGATTGTTAACGGCCAGCCTCTTGCTGCGGAGGCATGGCGTCCAGGTTTCATCCCTGCTGAAGATGCTCTACACCAAGCTCTGCTCTGGATTCGGCTTCCCAAGTTGCCGATTGAGCTTTGGACGGATGAGTCCCTTCGAGCAATCCTATCTGTTGCTGGCCAGTATGTGTGCATGGATTCTTCTACGAAGGAGAAGAGGCGGGGAGGCTACGCTCGGCATGTGTCAGAATCGATTTGAGCCAGCCCTTCCGCCCTGGTGCTCGTTTCAGAGCAACAGGGAACCCCTTTTGGCAACAGTTTGTATACGAACATGTTGATGGAATTTGCTCCCTGTGCGGATCCCTCCACCTCTCCGGGCCGTGTTCTTCATCCAAGGAATCAGCTAGGGTGGATCTGTCGTCTTCTGATGTGCCTCGATTTGGTCTGTGGATGTCTGCTCTCCGGATCCGTCGTCAAGCTCCGCTTGAGGATTCCAGTCATCCTGTGCAAATGGAAGGGTCGTCGGGTATGGCCAAGTCTGGCCCTTTGGATGGGGAGGACGGATGGTTGCTTCTGAGGAAGACCTCCAGGAGGAGGGTCGCTCCTTCAATTTCTCCTCAAGGTGTTGTTTTCCCTTCTAATAATCTCCCTAAACTCCATGCTGGACCATGCCGGGAAGGTGATTCGTGTCGGTTACTGTAGCAGAGCAATCTGAAGCTCCTAATGTTTCAGTGTTGGCTTCAGTGGGATTTAAGGTTCCTGTGAACCATTTTCAGCCTCAGAACGATCCTAAGGCCCTGAGGAAGTCTCAGACTCATAAAGCCTCTAAGACTCCAAGTCAGGTGGAGGATTTCCAATTTGCTGCAACTGGCCCTGAAGCTATGTCTGAATTTCCCTCTAAATCAAAGGAGGTGTCCTCTGGGATATTGGCAGATAACCCTTTTGGCCTTTTGGGTTCGGATCGTTGGGTCGGGTGTTCCAAGATCCGGTAAGATGCTAATCCTACATCTCTTAAACGGGCCCGACCTGCTGTGTCTGCTGGCCCCAGAGTTATTTCTAAGGAAGCAAAAGGCAAGAGTAGTCGGTCTTCCTCAGGTAAAGCCCATTCTGTGGCTTTAGTTCTTCCCTCTGGATCAGCCCCCCGTCGGGCTAATTGTGATCATGATGCTATGGTCTCTTCTCTTAAGAAGGTGATTCGAGCTGATGAGGATGCTGTAGCCATGGATCTCTCTCGGCAGTCGGACCTTGTGGCTCAGGTCGGCTGTCCTTCGTCTGAGGATGGTTTAGCAGCTCAGGGTCTGGTTTCTGGAGATCATTCCGATATGGAGTTTGCTGAAGCCAAGGATGGGGCCCATGTGACCCCTTGACCTGGTTTTTCTCTTTATGAAGATTCTTATTTGGAATGTCCGAGGAGCGTTGAAACCTTCCTTTCGCTCCTCCTTTACTCGGTTATTGCAGCTTCATCAGTTTGATATCTTTTTTACTGGAAACTCGTCTTTCAGGTTTCAGTCTTCAGCGCTTCCGATGGAGAGTTTCCCGGTGTTGGTCTTCTTATGCTGTAGAATCTAATGGTCTTTCTGGAGGTATTCTGGCACTTTGGCGGGAGCCTTCCATCTATATTGATGCTTTTCATAGTTGTACTCAACAGGTAGCCTTGGTTATTTCGAAGGGGATTACTCCGCCTTGGTTGCTTCTTGGCGTCTATGCTAGTACGGACTACAGGGAGAGGCGCTATCTATGGTCCGAGATACTCACACTCTTAGGCCAGGATTTTCTACGCTTATTGCCGGAGATTTTAATTGTATTGTGGACGCATCGGAGAAGCGGGGGGGGGGGCGTCGGTTTGTGGATTCCCCAAATTCTTCTGAGTTCCGCTCTTTTCTTTCCACTGCCAGGGTTGTGGATTTGGGGTTTTCTGGCTCTTGGTTTACATGGTGCAATAACCGACGGGGAACTGCTCGGGTGTGGGAGCACCTTGACCGAGCTTTGGCTTTCCTTGGTTGGATGCAGTTCTTTTCCGGTGCTACTATTTCTCATTTGCCTCGGATTGCGTCTGATTACTGCCCTCTTCTGATCTCTATGGAGTCATCCACTCGGCCTCTGAGGCCGTTTCGGTTTGAGCAATTTTGGACTTCTTACTCTTCGGCCCGGGCTATTATCCGCCAGGTTTGGCTGATGCCGGTTAGAGGAAGTTCTACCTACCGTCTCTCCCGCCGCCTTGAATTAGTGAAGCACAGGCTCTTAAGATGGAGCAGGAGAGAGGTGGGCGATCTTGTTCAGCGTATTCAATCTGTGGAAGCTGACATTGCTTTGCTTCAGGCGAGGGAGGATTCGGATAGCTGCCTCTCTAAGTTAGATCTCCAGACTCTCCGTCGGAATTTGTCTTTACACCATTCTTTACTTAGTCAGCAGGAGACTTATTGGTGACAGTGGTCCCGGATTCAGTGGCTTCAGGAGGGCGACCGGAATACCAGGTTCTTTCATCAGGCTACTGTGGCCCGGCGGGCTGTCAATCGGATCCGGTATATCAGTGATGAGAATGGTCATATTGTGGAGGATGAGGAGACTATTTGAGAGCAGATTGTCCATTATTTTCAGTCCCGTTGGTCGGAGGTGTCTGCCAGTGGTTGCCCCATTTCTCCTGTTCCCCTGGTTGCCCGGGTTTCTGAGGATGATAATGCTGTGCTTTTGAGGGAGGTCTCGGCGGAGGAGATTCGATCTACTGTTTGGATTTTGGGCTCTGATAAGGCCCCTGGTCCTGACGGGTTTCCTCCCTTCTTCTTCCAACACTACTGGGATATTATCGGACCGGATGTGGTTATGGCTATTCATATGGTCTTCTCATCTAAAGTTCTTCCTCCTGAGTGGCAGCGTACATTTGTCTCTCTTATCCCTGAGAGGTCGACGGCTTCTCTTCCCCAGCATTATCGGCTTATCAGTTTGTGCACCACCCTTTATAAAGTCTGTGCTCGCCTCTTGGTCACCCGGCTTCAGGGAGTGATTCCCCGCCTTATATCTATGGAACAGGGGCTTTCATCCGTGGTCGTAGCATCACTGATAATGCTCTTATTGCCCAAGAATTCATGCACGACCTTCATCGGGCGACTGGTAGAAGGGCTCTTATGGCCATCCAGTTGGACATGAGAGAGCTTATGATAGGATCAGTTGGACTTATCTTCGGCAGACTCTTCAGGAGTTTCGTTTTGCTGATCTCTTCATTGAATGGGTTATGGCATGTGTGCAGGGGCCGACCTTTTCCATCCTCATCAATGGAGGTCCTTCGGATTTTTTTCCATCAGCTGGGGGCTTCGGCAGGGTTGCCCTCTTTCTCCTTTCCTGTTCATTCTCTGTGCTGATGATTTGTCACGCACTTTTGCTCAAGCTATTGGAGCATCTATGTTGCAGCCTTATATGCCTGGGCCCAAGGCCCCCTCTTACTCATTTTCTCTTTGCAGACGATTGTGTTCTACTTAGCCCAGCTTCTATTCAGAATGCGGCAGTTTACTCTGCTATCATTCAAGCTTATTGCCAAGCTTCCGGTCAGCGGGTCAATCTGTAGAAATCTGTCCTTTGTTTTAGCCCGTCGATCTCTTGTCATCGTCGGACTGTGATCTCCCAATTGTTAGGGATCTCTTCCCATTCTGACCGCCTATCCTACCTTGGGATCCCTATTTCGGGGCGTCATCCTCGGCAGACTGATTTCAGGGATCTTGATCATCGGATTTCTGATCGGTTGGGCAGGTGGCAGGCTTCCAGCCTCTCGTTGATGGGTCAGATTATGTTGATTCGGTCCATCCTCACCTCGCTTCCCCTTTACCTCTTATCTAACACCCTGATTCCGGTTATCTGTCTGCGCCGGATTGAGAGGCATTTTCAGGATTTTCTCTAGGCTCGAGTCAGGGCGGCCATGGTATTCATCTCCTTTCATGGGATACTGTTTGTCTACCTATTAGAGAGGGTGGGCTGGGGATTCAGTCTCTGGTCCTTCGTCGGGAAGCTCTGTTTGCGAGGCATGCCTCTAGATTTCTGTTGGATCCTCATTATTTTTGGAGTATTGTTATGAGAGGTAGATATGGTGCCTGGTCTTCTGATTCGATTTCCCGTACTCCCCGCGGCTGCTCTCTGTTTTGGCGGGTGATTTGTCAGGCTGCCCCTTCTATTATGCCCGATATTCATTGGATGATTGGGGATGGGAGATCTGTCAATGTTACTCAGGATAGTTGGATTGCAGCCATTCCTCTATCCCGCTGACCGACCTTTATTAGTACTGATGTTGACCCCTCTATGCCAGTGGCTTCTTTGATTTGCCAGGACAGTAATGTATGGAATGCTTCCACTGTTTTCCGACTCTTTGGGGTGGAGCTTGCGCAGAGGATTCTTGCCATTCCCCTTGCCCCCTCAGCTGACTCAGATACTAGACTCTGGCGGCGCTCCTGCCTTTCTCGTGCTCCTACTAGGGATCTAGTTGACTATTTCCGTTCTCGGATTTTGGGGCTGGATGATGTTGCGTGGATCTGGCGTTTGCCTATTCACCCTAGGATTCGGCTCTTCTTGTGGAAGCTTCAGAGGAACCGCCTTCCTACCTGCACTCTGCTGGCCGGCCGTGGTCTCCTCATTTTGCCTCTCTGCTCAATCTGTGGGCTTGAGGATGAGTCGGTTGATCATGTTATCTTTACTTGCTCTCGAGCTATGAGGATCTGGCAGCAGATGCCGCTTACCCCATGGGTGTCTAAGGACGGACCCATTCGGCTTTCTTTCTTGCATGCCATTCGTCTTGCTGCTCAGAGTGGACTGGGCACCCAGTGTGCTGTCTCAGCTTATTTGGCTTATCATATTTGGCTCACTAGGAACCAGATGGTTTTCTTTGAAGAGACTGTTCCATCCCATATGATAATCAGAAAGGCTGTTCTTCTTGCTAAGGAGTATGGCCGCTCTTCTCTTGCTGTTCACTCTGTCTGACCCGGTCTTTGGGACTCTCCTGCTGCTTCGGCAGCGCACCATTCTACGGTCTTTGTTTCTTGGGAGCCCCCACTCTCGGGTTATGTTAAAGTGAACTTTGATGGCTCTGTCTCTGATCGTATTGCTGGGTTCGGTTTTGTTATTAGGGATCCTGAGGGTGAGCTTCTTGCAGCCGGTGGCCATGGTTCCCTTGATTTATCGGTCCCTATGGTGGAGCTTCAGGCTGCATGGGCTGGAATCAGTTATGCTGTTCGTTATCTGGCCTCGAACAGATTGATTATTGAGGGAGATTCTCTCACGGTTATTCGATGGATTCGTCGGGATGGGGGTCTTCATTCCACCAATCCCATACTCCGTGCAATTTGGGATTCTCTCCGTACTACAACTGTCCCTCTGATTCGCCATGTTATAGGGAAGCCAATGCGGCGGCTGATTGGATTGCGAATGTTACAGCTCGTCATCCAGGCCCTTGGGAATGGCATATGGGTGACCCATGCCCTCTTATTTTGCAGCAAATCATGTACTCTGACTTCTTGGGTTTGACTCATGCCAGACTGGTGTAATCGCCCGCTTGTAAAAAAAAAAGACTGAGTTCTTATTAAAATAATTATTATTTGAAGGCAACCGGAGCAATGAACTGGCATTTGAGTCAGACCCTCTCCGTCCCTTCCTCCTTCTCAAGTGAGTATTTAATGTAGATAATAATCCTAGTATACATCAATGAATATAATCATATGGTTGATGCGGTGCGTCGTCTTTATTACACTCGTTATGTTTTTTTTTTTGGGTACAGAAAGGGGAAGGAGGGCTAAGCCGACCCATAGCTAGGTCCCATGCGGCCCTGTTCCCGCCAAGGAATGTTCCGTGTCCGCCAGGGAATGTTCCGTGCACGGCGCTGGATTTTCGCAGCCTCCGAAGGCGAGTTGATCAACCTGGCCCCACCCAGGTGCTAGTAGTCAGAACAGGAAAGTTTTAGACAGACCTTAGCCCCTCCAACACTAGAGTTTCAGGCTCCAAGGAATAACCTTAAAATTATTCGAGTCGGCCGAAGCGTTATTCCTCGAACCTGAGACCTCCTGATGGCGTGGAGAAGGCCTTGACCACCAAGCCACCGTCTGACCGGTCGTTATGTTTTTTTTAACCGTAAGGGATTGACGCTTTTAATAAAATAATTATTATTTGAAGGTAGATGCGTCGGCATTTGATTAGTTTTTTAATATAACGAAGGTTCATTACAATGGTAACTAAACCAGCAGCCACCGTCTTTTGAGGGAATTTCTATTTACACCATAAAAATTATTCTATGCATCCTCATATTTTTTTTAAAAAAATTAAAATTTTGTTATATAATTAAAAAGTAACAATAGAATACATAGACTAAGAAAAAAAAATATTGAAATATGTTCTCTCTTATTTCATCTTTTCTTATTTCATTCTTATCTTATTTCATCAATCCTTCTCAAATACAATTTCATGCATCTATTTATAGGCAAATGGTAAAGGATGTTACACATAATACCAATAGACATAACCTTCCTTGAAATACCAATGACACCATCTTTATAACTTGACATAACCTTCCATTAGAATATTAATGGACATCCATTTTATTAACAATATTATATCATTCATTTCTTTTATTGAATAGGGATACTGCCTCATTAAAAACCTTGCAAGGAAAACCCAATGGGATAAAACCATAACTAAGAAAAAAAGAGTATAATATTTTGCTTCCCTTTAGACTGCATCTCTTGATATACTTCCCTTAAAATTATTATTAGAGATAGTCATAGTTCAATTTTTTGGACTAACTCTTCAAATCTCTTTGTAAATGGTGCTTTCATAAATAAATCAGCAAGATTATCGCTAGATCGAGCTTGCTGAATATTAATAGCACCACTCTTCTGAAGATCATGAGTAAAAAAGAACTTTGGGGATATATGTTTTGTTCTGTCACCTTTGATATACCTTCCTTTCTGAGTTATACGGATTGTATTATACTCATACAAAATAGTTGGTACATCCTTTTGAAAGAATAATCCACATGTCTTCTGAATGTATTGGATTACCGATCTAAGCAATACACATTCTCGACTTACTTCATGAATTGCCAGAATTTTGATGATGTAGCCACGATTGTTTGCTTTGTAGAATGCCATGAAATAGCAGTGCCACTATATGTAAAGACATAACCCGTTTGTGATCGACCATCATGAGGATCAGACAAATATCCTGCATCTGCAAAACCTACCAACTCGAATTTGGATAAATTTGAATAATACAAACCCATATCCATTGTACCTCTGAGGTATCAGAATATGTGCTTAACACATGTTTAATACCTCCTTGTAGACGAAGAACTATATCTTCCTAACAAGTTTACTGAAAAAGATATATCAAGTTGAGTGTGAGTCGCAAGATACATTAATGCACCTATTACGCTAAGATATAGTACTTCAGGACCAAGTAGTTCTTTGTCATCTTCCTTAGGTCGAAAAGGATCTTTATCGATTTCAATTGACCTTATGACCATCGGAGTACTCAATAGGTGTGCTTTATCAATATAAAATCTTTTAAGTATCTTTGTTGTATAAGCAGATTGGTGCACAAAAATTTCATTCTTAAGATGCTCGAGCTGTAAGCCAAAGCAAAATTTTGTTCTTCCAAGATCTTTCATTTCAAATTCCTATTTTAAGCAATCTGTTGCCCTTTAAAGCTCTTCAGGAGTTCTAATTATGTTCAAATCATCAACATATACTGCAATAATCATAAATTGTGATCCAGATCTCTTTATAAAGACACAAGGACATATGGGATTATTGTTATAGCCTTGTTTCAATAGGTATTCAGTCAAATGATTGTACCACATACGCCCTGCTTGTTTTAACTCATAGAGAGACTTTTGCAACTTTATCAAATAAAGTTCTCTCGAATTAGAGTTAGACTTTTCAGACAATTATAATTCTTTTGAGATTTTTATATAGATATCATTGTCAAGTGAGCCATATAGATAGGCTGTCACTACATCCATAAGACGCAATTCAAGTTTTTCATATACGCCAGACTAATCAAATACCGAAAAGTTATTGCATCCACCACAAGAGAATATGTTTCTTCATAATCAATATTGGGTCTTTATGAGAATCCTTGAGCAACTAGTCGTGCTTTATACCTCACAATTTCATCATCCTTATTTCGCTTTCACACGAATACCCATTTATATCCTACAGGTTTTACACCAGAAGGTGTTTGGATAACCGGTCCAAAACTTTACGTTTTGCTAGCGATTTTAATTCAGAATCGATTGCATCCTTCATTTTGGCCAATCTTGTCGATGTCTACATTCTACTATAAACATTGGTTCATGATCCTCATTTTTATTTTTAATATTTTACGCAACATAATATGCAAACTTATCGTCGATGATGATCTTATATCAGTTCCATCTTTCCACAGTCATAACATAATTGATAGCGTTGCTGCTGAAATCTGTCCTCCGACTCGAGCGCGATCGGGCTTTGGGATGAGCTCCCTCCTGGGTGGACCTACAAAACAGTCCTCACGCGAGAGGCATTGGGGGTGGCCCTCCGCGGAAGATCCTCTGATGCTCAAATCAGTGGGGATCGGCAATCAACAAACAAGAGGAGAAGGCTCTCGCTGAAGAGTCTCTCCAAGGGTGGCCTTTCAAGAGCTCTAAGCAGAGCGCTAATGGCAAAAATGGGGGAAGCCAAGGTAGAAAGAGAGTGTGCCAGTGAGCAAGTGCGCATACCTGAGGAGTCGACAGACGACTCTATTTATAGAGGATCACCTGATTCCCTGGGGGTGTCATAGGTCCAAAAGTCGTTAGGATTTGAATCCAGTTTGTTATGAGGTCAGTAAGATTCGCATCTTGTTGGTTAGAGGATCGACGACTGGGAGAGCTGGTTGATGTCTCGAGATTTGACGAGTATTTAGGCTCCAGGGCTCTAGGCCACTCTCGCGGAGCCTAGGCCACTCTTAGATATGATTCATGTTTAGAATCTTATGAATTTGAACTCTTTCGCACCGAATTCCGTAGAGGTTCTTGGGTGCTCGGGTCTAGCCAGGGCATAATAATGATTCGGCTGACGAGGCATAGTCGGACAGCTCAACCGAGGCCTAGAGAGACGATATAGCTCGACTGAGGCTGAGAGATGATATAGCTCGGCTGAGGCCGAGAAACGATATAGCTCGGCTGAGGCCGAGAGATGTGATGAGATGATATAGCCTGGCTGAGGCCGAGAGATGATATATCTCGGCTGAGGCTGATGGATGATATAGCTCGGTTGAGGCCGAGAGATGTGATGAGATGATATAGCTCGGCTGAGCCCGAGAGATCTGATACATGCCTTAGGAATCCTTGGCTCGGTGAGGGGCTAAGGCGCCCCGATTTACTGAGGCTAACTTATCTCTAGCGGGTATTGTTCAGCACGTAGGAGTCAGGGTTGATCCTAGCCCATTGCATGATTATTTATGCAACGACGATTTTACCCCTCAACACATGCCCCCCACTCCTTAGTTCGAAGCGTAGGTTCGGGCGTAGGGAGTATAACTCCGGGTGACATGATTTGAGTGGGTTTGGATTTGACAGCCTATGTAATGGTGCTCTAATTAACATCACATGGCCGTCTTGCCTTTACAGAATGGAACCATCGATCGCTTCCTATGGGCAACGGTTGGGGAAGCGTCACGTAGCAAATCCCGATTTTCACGGCACCTACAGCGGCGGTTCCGAGTGTTTCGATCAATGCCTTATCTTCTTTTTGAGGCGGTTTCCTTTGGGGAGAAGTAAAGTCGAAACAGCACCATTCCTATTCACTGTGCCCTTTCGTCCCCTCCTGGAAAATCTTGTTCTTCTGCTTTCTTTGCAATGTTGTTCGGTGCTTCTTGCGACCAACAACATGGCGAGTCCCAGCAACATGATTTAGATATTACTCTCGGAGATTTGGGGAAAATACGCCAGAGGTATGGTATTCCCTCGGACATTGTCCTATGGTTGCCAGAGCCCGAGCACAGGGTCTCGCAAGAGCTAGAGGGCGAGATCTTTCTTTATGAAGATAGCCTGAAGGAAGAGTGCTCTGATCAATAGGGCGGGATCTATTCCAGAGTACCAGGTGTTTTCTAGTGACTTTGATCGCGCTTTCTTATTTGAGTTTTGTTTTGCAGAGTGCTCTGATCAATAGGGCTATGTGCTGGCGCTTGAGCCTGGCAACAGCGGCCAGCATTCAGGCTAAGAGAGTCAGTGCCAACCTCCGAATGCGAGCAGAGGCATCTGATAAATTTGAGCGACTCCTGGACACCGCTAACAAAAACTTGTCGGTGGCGAGGGGGTTGCACCGGGCCGCCCTTGATGACGTATCCAAATTAAAGCTTGAAGTTGAGGAGCTACACGGGCTTAGGCTGAGGTATGACGAGGTATGCTTGGAATTGTCATAGGCCAAATCTAGGCATACTGAGGAAACAGAAACTGCTAAGAAGCACTTTGATGAAAGTCAAGACAGGCTGAGGAGAGAAGCTTCTGAGGAGAGGAGTCACACGAATAGAATGCTTGGCGAGTTAGAAGAGAAGATCCGGTAGCTGCTGCATTGCATTATCGTTAAGGATGATAGGATCAAGTGGGATCAGGAGAGGATGTCCAAACTCGACAATGAGCTCTCCCAGTCCAGGGAAGAAGTTAACACTAGGCAATCAAGGATTAACGACCTCAAGGACCGGATAGAGCAGGTTAAAGCCGACAAGCTAAGGGCCTTCGGCAAGGTCGAAGAATTGACCAGGAGATTATCTCGGCGAGAGGAGGAGGTATAGCCAAGTCTTTTTAATTTTCTCTGTCGGCTCACTGTTGCATTGACTAACTCCACGTTGGTAGATGGAGAAGGCGAGGCTCGAGGATCGAGGTCAATTAGAAAGCCTATAAGAAGAACTAGTGTCGAGCCATCGGCGGAGCTCGGAGCTCGAAAGGCAGGTTACTGAGGCTGAAGAGCGAGTCACCTCGCTTCGGGGTCAGGTCGCTGAGGTTGAGAGGCATCTTGCCATACTTCAGGGCGAGCAAGATGCAACCTGTGCTGAGGCTTTCCAGCTCGGTGAGGAGGAGACCCGAACTAAAATATCTCGGGAGCATCCAGAGTGGGACCTCTCTTTTCTGGATGTCGAACCCTCCGAGGCCTATACCCCAGGGGCTGAAGAAACCGAGTATGAAGATGTCTCAGACGTCGACCTGGATGCTATCTTGGGTTCAAGTGAGGCTGCAGCTTCCGAGGGACACTTCAAGCCTGCCGCCGAAGGAACAACGACTTTAGAAGTGGGCGAAACAAGCCGAGCCTCTCCGGGTGTTGTTGAGGACACTGCTGGAACTGATCCAGCTCCTAATCCTTGAGGACCATTTGTGTGCTTTTGTTTTTCAAACATGTAATTTGGTTAAAATTTTCAATGGATGGGTCTTTTATCTCCATCTGCTTAATCGCCTCTTTTGGCTGATCTTTTATCCCAAGTTTTCTTCTGGCTGTGAACAAATTATGACTCATTCGCTATCTTGGGCCGGTTTGGCCTGGACTAAAAATATCTCGGTCAAGGCCGAGGTATAAAATGGTTCGGCAGCGGTGTAGGATGGCTTGGCCTGACGTGGCCAAAATTACCGCAATATCCTGGTCAAGTTCTTGGTCGAGTAATTCGGCCTATCCAAGACGAGGAAGTGGGTGCACTTTTGGAGGGAGTTTGGCCCTAGGAAAAAGGGGGGCGCATCTCGAGCGCTGTGGTATCGTTAATAAATCCCTTCGGCAATGGGGGCGGGACTCTTCGCTTCCTGCGGGCGCTGATTGAGATGACGCGTGGCGGATTTCCAAGAATTGGAATCAATGGCCTGGGCGACCAGAATGCTCGCCAGAAGCAGTTTAAATACTGGTGGGGGTATGCCATTGTTAAACATCTTCTCTACCGATCTTCTGTTTGCCTATCCAAGCTTGCGACAGTAGGATGGCTTTCGGAGGTGAAGGGAGGTCTACTGGAACCTCAAGTAGTGGCATTGGCGGCAGTGGGGGGCTCCACTGGGGTCGTACCACGATAACTATCGATGGGGAGGTCTTGGCCTCACTGCTCGTGGATCATGAGCGGCTCCAAAAGGAGGCCGAACAATATCTGGCCGTTTCTATGAGGGAAGTCAAGCTCCTTCACCGTGCCAATGACCGGCTGGAGGGGGAAGTAGCATCCCTTCGACGAAAGGTCGCCGAGTCAGCTCGGTGTGGGGAGGGTTCGGCGGCTCCCGGAGAAGATGATAAGGCCCATTGAGGGCTCATGTATCTTTTTCTTTATTTTTTGCCCTTTTTGTGATGAATGAAAAAGAGGATTTTTGCAACTTTTCGTGTCCGCTGTTATCTCCAAATGTTTGTTCTTATCACTCGGCCTTGGCCGAGATTTTTGATAAGTGACGCTCTTCGACTTGGCCAAGGCTTTTATTCTTAGGTATTGGCCGGGGCTTGTAAGCTGCCTGAACCTTGGACAAAGTTTCTCCATCATTCGGTCCGGTCGGGGCTTGTATCCTGCCCGAATTTGAACAACGTTTTGGAGACCATTTGGTCCGACCGGGGCTTGCCCGAATCCAAATGAAGTTTTGGGGACTACTTGATCTGGCCGGGGCTTGTAAGCTACCCAAAATCGAACAATGTTTCTTTGACGTTTGGTTCGGCCGGGGCTTGTAAGCTGCCCAAAACCGAACAATGTTTCTTTGACGTTTGGTTTGGCCGGGGCTTGTAAGCTGCCCGAATCCGAACGAAGTATCTTTGACGTTTGGTTTGGCCGGAGGTTGTAAGCTGCCCAAATCTGAACGAAGTATCTTTAATGTTTGGTTCGGCCGGGGCTTGTAAGCTGCCCGAATCCGAACGAAGTTTTGGGGACTGCTTGATCCGGTCGGGGCTTGTAAGCTGCCCAAAACCGAACAATGTTTCTTTGACGTTTGGTTCGGCCAGGGCTTGTAAGATGCCCGAATCCGAACGAAGTATCTTTGACATTTGGTTCAGCCGGGGCTTGTAAGCTGCTCGAATCCGAACGAAGTTTTGGGGACTGCTTGATCCGGCCGGGCTTGTAAGCTGCCCGAAACCGAACAATGTTTCTTTGACGTTTGGTTCGGCCGGGCTTGTAAGCTGCCCGAATCCGAACGAAGTATCTTTGACATTTGGTTCGGCCGGGGCTTGTAAGCTGCCCGAATCCGAACGAAGTATCTTTGACGTTTGGTTCGGCCGGGGCTTGTAAGCTGCCCAAATCCGAACGAAGTCTTTTGATATTTTACTTGGCCCTGCCAAGGTACGGAGATTCAACTCAAGGCTCGGCCTTGCCGAGGTACAAAGATTTAGCTCAAAACTCGGCCCTGCCAAGGTATGGAGATTTGATTCGAGGCTCAGCCCTGCCGAGGTTCGGGGCTTTGGCTCAAGAAATAGCTCGGTTGTGCCGAGAATGGATGCATAAACGACATCTGTTTTCTATTACGACCTTTCAGAAAAAATGACCGTAGCGGTCGTGCCGCGGATAATAGAAACAAGACACCAAAGCTGTAAATGGGGTAAGTCTATAGACAGCTACTCTATTGGTGATATATGCGGAGGTTGTCCGAACTCGACATCCGGGAACGAATTTCTTGTCCAAATCTTAGAGCTTGTAGGTGCCGGGTCCGACGACTTCTGCCACTTGATAAGGGCCTTCCCAATTTGGCAACAGCTTTCCTTGTTCTAGTGGCTTGGAGACGGATGCTTTCCAGAGGATGAGATCGCTGGGCGAGAAGGATTTTCCTTTGACTCTGGAGGCGTGGTAACGAGCCACTCTTTGCTAGTATGCAGCTACTCTGATTCGAGCTTTCTCTCTGATCTCTTCCACCAGGTCGAGATTGGTGCGAAGTTTCTCGTCGTTAGCTTCCTCTGAGTAGCTCTCCACTCACAGAGAAGGGAGTCCTACCTCCACAGGAATGACGGCTTCCGTGCCAAAGGCCATCCGAAATGGGTCTCGCCGTGGGGATTCTCTGGGTAGTGCGGTAGGCCCATAGGACATGATGAAGTTCGTCCGCCCATTTTCCTCGGGCTCTGGCGAGCCGAACTTTGATCCCTTGAAGCAGGGTCCGATTAGTTACTTCGGCTTCTCCATTAGCTTATGGATGCCCCACGATGTAAGGCGGTGGCAGATTCCATGTTCCTCGCGGAAACCTCGAAACTTTGGGTTATCAAACTGCCTACCATTGTCAGTGATAATTGAATGCGGAAGGCCGAAGTGGCAGATAATGGATCTCCACACAAAGTCCCTGGCCCGAGCTTCGGTTATTTGGGCAACTGCCTCAGCCTCCACCCACTTGGTGAAGTAGTCGATGGCGACAAATAAAAATTTTCTCTATTCAGAGGGGGAAAGGGCCAAGAATATCCATCCCCCACTTAGCAAAGGGCCAAGCAGAGGAAATAGGGACTAAACTGGCGGAGGGGAGCCTCTGGATGTTGAAGTGTCTCTGACATGAGTCACAAGCTTGAACGAGATCATCAGCATCCTTTTGCATAGTGGGCCAATAATACCCCTGGCGCAGCACCTTGTGGCATAGAGATCGACTACCCAGATGGTTGCCGCAAATTCCTTCATGTACCTCCCGAAGAGCATAATCAGCTTCAGATGGGCGAAGTCACTTGAGCAACGGCATGGAAAATGATCGCTTATAGAGTTGGTCGTCGACAACACATAGTGGGCAGCTTGCAATTTCAGCTTTCTTGCCTCCTTACGGTCGGCTGGGAGCGACTCTTCTTTGAGATACCTCGATATGGGGTTGAACAGGATGGCTCGGCCTCAATCTGCATCACTCGGTCCACCTCCACGATGCTAGGCTTTTCCAGGATTTTCAGGGGAAACTTTCATTCGGAACTCGCGATTTTGCAATTGCCAGTCGGGATAATAGATCAGCACGGGCATTCTTGGATATGGGGATCTGGATAACTTTAAATTCAGAGAAGTGGGAAAGCAAGTCCCGCACCTGCTGGAGATACAGAATCATGTTTGGCTCCTGGGCCTCAAACTCGCCCCTCATGTGACCAGCCACCAATTGAGAGTGGTGAAGGCATTTAACTTCTTCACTTTGAGGTCACGGGCGATTCAAAGTCCAGCGAGCAGAGCTTCATACTCAGCCTCATTATTGGAGGCTGGAAGGAGAAGCGAACACCATACTCGAAGGTAGCCCTTCTGGGCTGGTGAGGATTAGGCCAGCGCCTAAGCCACCGGCATTGGATGATCCGTCAACATGGAGCAGCCACAGGGCATCAGATTTCGGTTGCTCGGGGGAGTCTGGAGTGGAACCATCCTCCGGGATAGTACATTCAAGGAGGAAGTCAGCTAGAACATGGGCCTTGATGGCTGGGCAAGGTTGGTACTGGATGTCATGCTTACTTAGCTCAACGGCCCATTTAGCCATCCTTCATGATGTCTCTAGGCGATGAACCACCGCCTTGATGGGTTGGTCGGTGAGGACCATCACAGAATGCGACGGAAAATATGGCCACAGCCTTCGAACCGACGTTACAGGGCCAAAACCAACTTCTCGATCTGGGTGTACCTTGTCTCGGCGTCCCGAAGTAGTTTGCTGACATAGTAGATCGGCTTTTGAGTCTTTTTCTCTTTCTGACCAAAACCGAGCCAATTACGCCTTTTGAAACCGCCAAGTACAGGAATAGCATCTCTCCCGAGATAGGGCTGCTGAGGAGGGGTGGCGAGCCGAGATACCTCTTGAGGTCCTCGAATGATTTCTGGCACTCGGGAGTCCATTGAAAATTCTTGGCAGATCGAAGAGCTTTAAAGAAGGGAAGGCACTTTTCGGCCGATCGAGCTACGAAGCAGTTGAGGGCCGCAATTCTTTTCGTCAGGCGCTGGACCTCTTTGATAGATGTTGGGAGTGTCATTTGCTGAAGGGCTTGAATCTTCTGTGGGTTGGCTTCAATGCCTCGCTGAGAAACATGAAGCCCAAAAACTTCCAGAATTGACACCAAATGCACACTTAGTCGGATTAAGCTTCATCCGATATTTTTGGAGTGTCATGAAGCTCTAAGAGAGGTCCTCTATGTGCTGGGATGCTTCTTTGCTTTTGACCAGCATGTCGTCGACATATACCTCCATATTTCGGCCGATTTGCTCCTTGAAGACCTTGTTGACCAGCCTTTGGTAAGTTGCACCTGCATTCTTCAGACCAAAAGGCATGACACGGTAGCAATATGTATCTCGATCAATTATGAAGGTAGTCTTTTCTTCATCCTCAGGCGCCATTCGGATTTGGTTGTAGCCGGAATAGGCATCCATGAAGGTTAGCATTTGATGCCCTGAAGTAGCATCTACAAGCTGATCGATCTGAGGGAGAGGGAAGCTGTCCTTCAAGCAGGCTTTATTGAGGTTGGTGAAGTCGATGCAGATCCACCATTTGCCATTCGACTTCTTTACCAGATGACATTGGACAACCAGCTCGGATAGTTTACCTCCGAATGAAGTTTGCCTTAACAAGTTTGTCGACTTCTTCCTCAATCGCCTTCTGTCGCTCAGGGGCGAAGCTCCTCTTCTTCTGCTTTATGGGCCGGGATATCTCATCTACATCAAGGTGATGGACGAGGATGTCGGGCTAATTCCGGTGTTGCTGAAATCTATCCTCCGACTTGGGCACGATTGGGCTCTGGGAACGGGCTCCCTCCTGGGCAGACCTGCAAAACAGTCCTTAGCGAGAGGCGTTGGGGGTGGCCCTCACGGAAGACCCTCCGATGCTCAAATCAGTGGGGATCGGCAATCAACAAACAATAGGAGAAGGCTCTCGCTGAAGAGTCTCTCCAATTGTGGCCTTTCAAGAGCTCTGAGCAGAGCGCTAATGACGAAAAATGGGGGAAGCCAAGGCAGAAAGAGACTGTGCAGTGAGCAAGTGCGCATACCTATGGAGTCGGCAGACGACTCTATTTATAGAGGATCACTGATTCCTGGGGTCGTGGGTAAAAAGTGTTAGGATTTGAATCCAGCTTATTATGAGGTCATTAAGATTCGCATCTTGTTTGTTAGAGGATCGACGGCTGGGAGAGCTGGTTGATGTCTCGAGATTAGGTGAGTATTTAGGCTCCAGGGCTCTAGGCCACTCTCGTGGGTCCTAGGCCACTCTCAGATATTTTTTGTTTGGAATCTTACGAATTTGAACTCTCCTGCGTCGAATTCCGTAGAGGTTCTTGAGTGTCCGGGTCTAGCCGGGGCATAATAATGACTCGGCTGACGAGGCACAGTCGGATAGCTCGACCGGGCCAAGAGAGACGATATAGCTCGGCTGAGGCCAAGAGATGATATAGCTCGGCTGAGGCCGAGAAATGATATAGCTCGGCTGAGGCCGAGGGATGATATATAAAGCTCGGCTGAAGCTGAGAGATGTGATGAGATGATATAGCTCGGCTGAATGAGAGATGTGATCCATGCCTTAGGAATCCTTGGCTCGGTGAGGGGCTAAGGCGCCCCGATTTACTGAGGCTGACTTATCTCTAGCGGTATTGTTCAGCATGTGGGAGTCAGGGTTGATCCTAGCCCTTGCACGATTATTTATGCAACGGCGATTTTATCCCTCAACACATGCCCCCCACTCCCTAGTTCGAACGTCGGTTCGGGCGTAAGGAGTATAACTCCTGGTGACATGATTTGAGTGGGTTTGGATTTGACAGCCTGTGTAATGGTGCTCTAATTAGCACCGCATGGCCGTCTTGCCTTTACGGAATGGAACCATCGCTTCCTAGGGGCAACGGTTGGTGAAGCGCACGTAGCAAATCCCAGTTTTAAGGCGCCTGCAGTGGCGGTTCGGGCATTTTGATCAAGACGCCTTATTTCTTTTTGAGGTGGTTTCCTTCGGGGAGAAGTAAAGTCGAAACAGCGTCATTCCTATTCACTGCGCCCTTTCGTCCCCTCTTGGAGAATCTTGTTCTTCTGCTTTCTTTGCGACGTCGTTCGGTGCTTCTTGCGACCAACAACATGCAAGTCCCAGCAATATGATTTAGAGATTACTCCCGGAGATTTGGGGAAATAAGCCAGAGGTATGGTATTCCCTCGGACATCGTCCTGCGGTTGCCGGAGCCCGAGCATAGGGTCTCGCAAGAGCTGGAGGCGGGATCTTTCTTTACGAAGATAGCCTGAAGGCAGGCCTCTGGTTTCCTCTTCATCCCTTAGTAAAAGAGATCATGAGATTCTACAACATCTTCCAAACAATGGTGGCGCCCAACAGTTGGCAAAGTATCATCGTGTTTATCTCGATGTGCAAAAGGTTTCAGGTAACAGCGACCCTCCTCCTGTTCCGTGTTTGTCATCAACTGATGTCCGGGAGGGGCTCGGAGTGGTCCTATGTCGGACCTCGGAAGTCATTCAGGGCGATCATGGATAAACCATCGTCCATAAAGGAATGGAAGGTTCGATTCTTCATCGCCGAAGGGAACATTGGTTTTAGCTTCCCGCGAGGATGGGAAATCCTGTTAGAGATGTAGAGGCGCATCCGGCATTGTCCGAACAGGAGAGGGAGGACCTAGGGGTCCTTTTACTAGTCGAATGCTATCGGCCAATGTCTTACTATCAGAGGAAGCCCTTTTGCTGCCGGGCTTAGCCCCATTGATCCGCAATGTAAGTCTCTTTCTTTCTCCCCTTCATTGATTTCATTCAAGTGAGTATACCTCGATCTGATTGTTGGGTTACTGCTCTTGCACCAAGAAATCTACGCTGGGGGGTCGCATAAGGAAAGAGTTGGGTAAGCATCCGAGAGAGGCCAGTAGGGTCGAAAGACACAAGCCTGAGAAGAAGGTTCGTCTTTCTAGAGAGCACTCGCCGGAGACATCGGCCAGAAGAGAGGGCGTGGGAGTGCCAGCGGTGAGAGAGGGGTTCTCTCTGTTGAGGGAAGAAGCAATAGCCGCGATGGAGAGCGAAGATCGAGGAGGACTCAGAAAGGGTTGTCGAGATCCCTCATCCTCTGGTGGTGGAGATAGTGGATAGCCCGGGGAGGCTCCGTTGGAAGTTCAGGCGAGCCTGTCATCGAAGAGTCTTCCTTGGTTGGGCTAGAGGGCGATGACGTTGGGCTACAGGCAATGGATGTTCGGTGGAATCCGCGGGGGAGGAGCAGGCACCGGCAATTGAAGATGGGCCTTTGGGTGAGAAAGGAGGATAGGACGATGACCCTCTAGCTGAAGTTTCCCCCGTCGAAGCCTTGGGAAGATTGAGGCCGGGGCTGGCTGAGGTATCTGATGAATTGCAGGCCAGGCTTTTGCTAGAGGAGGCCAGGAGATTGAAGGCTTCTCAATCTGAGATTGTTCGGGCTGGCTCCTCGGATGGGCTGCCTGGTGGTCCGGGCTCGGCTATCGAGGAGGCATTTTCTGCTTTGATGAAATCTGCTTTGATGAAATCGTGTTTTTGGATACCACAAAGGATACACAGGAAGCGCGTATGTGCGCTCTCCATGTGATCTCTGCGGACTTCCTGTGCGCTCTCCATATGATCTCCGAAACTCCTCTCTGGAGGATGAGTTACTCTTCAGCGACTCCTTCATCACCCTAGCTATCCGGGGGAAGACGATTTGCAAAAGGAAAACTCAGTCCCCCCACTCTCAGCCCAAGGGACACAGGCATCATGAAAACTCTCACAACTCACGGAGAAGAAAACCTTGGAAGATGGCCTAAAACGGCCCTCTCCTCCGTTTTATAGGCAAACGGACCGGGAGCAGCTATTAAAGCAGAAAGCCCCGAAATTCAAAACGCCCTACCCACATGGCCACGTGGCCTCCGAAGATGAAAAGAGCGCTCTTCAATGCGTGCCAGATGCATCGCCCGAGCTATCACATGCCAAAAGATTTTCCCTGATCTCGAATCGAGAGCCTTAAATGCAGGGGATCGCCCGCTAATCCTTGAGATACGGGCAGCCTGAAAAATCGCCCAGCGAAAACGATGCCCTCCAATGGCAAGTCAGCATTTATATCGTACCTTGGAAAAGATCGACGGAATACATGACCCCGAAAAGACTAGGCAACCTTTTGCAGGTTACAGTGTCGTATTATCCATTTCGGTAAAAAGAAGGTCAGCTCGCCTTGGAAAAGACAAGACGCTGGCAGAATAATAAAAAGAGTAGAAGCCAAGTACTCTTCAATAAAGGTGCCTCGATATCCTCCGCTCCGGCCCAACTGCCCATTATGTCTCAGCATAAACCGAGACATTGCCCTATGCTCTCGCTTAAGGCCAAAACTGCCTCTATACATCGAAATAAACCGAAGTATCTCTTCAGTACAACATGATTGAACGTTATCTTTCGCTTCGATCCGAACTGATATAGCTGCGACGCCTCAACGATAACGAAGCACTCTTTATACTTCGGCCAAACCATGCGGTACATTGCACCCCGGCTGGAACTTGTGAAGTTCCCTTTGCCTCGGCCAAAGCATGAACACTATGTCTCGAGTCTTGCCGAGATCGCCAAGGATTCCCTCAAGAGGGTGTGTGTCTATAAGACTCACGCGATGAAAACAAGCACTTCAAAGATGCCAGCAAATGCAGAAGTTGCAGAAATTCTTCTTTCATAAAAGGGAAAACAAAGAGAAAGATACATTAGCCCTCACAGGGGCTTATCACTCCCTTTGGACGCCGTTGGGCTCTCCCCCCGCCGCAATAGCCGGCACACCCACCTGTTGCTGAAGGGACGCCACCTTCCTCTCCAGTCGGCTATTGGCTTCGCGGAGGAGCTCAATCTCCCTGGTGGAAACGGCCAGATATCGCTCGGCCGTCCTCCGGATTTGCTTGCGATCTGCGAGCAGTGAGGCCAAGACCTCCCCGTCGATAGTTATCATGGTACGGCCCCAGTGGAGCCCCCCACTGCTGCCAATGCCACTACTTAAGGTTCCAATAGACCTCCCTTCACCTCCGGAAGCCATCCTGCTATCGCAACCTTGGATAGGCCAACAGAAGATCGGCAGAGAAGATGTTTAACAATGGCATACCCCCACCAGTATTTAAACTGCTTCTGGCGAGCATTCCGATAGCCCAGGCCATTGATTCCAATTCTCAGAAATCTACCACGCGTCATCTCAATCAGCGCCCGCGGGAAGCGAAGAGTCCCGCCTCCCTTGCCGAAGGGATTTATTAACGACACCACAGCACTCGGGATGCACCCCCCTTTTTCAAGGGCCAAACTCCCTCCAAAAGTGCACCCGCTTCCTCATCTTGGACAGGCCGAATTACCCGACCACGAACTTGACCAGGATATTGCGATAATTTTGGCCATGTCAGGCCAAGCCATCCTACACCACTGTCGAACCATTTTATACCTCGGCCTCGACCGAGATATTTGCTTAGTTCGGGCCAAACCGGCCCAGATAGCGAATGAGTCATAATTCATTCGCAGCCAGAAGAAAACTTGGGATAAAAGATCAGCCAAAAGAGGCGATTAAGCAGATGGAGACAAAAGACCCATCCATTAAAAATTTTAACCAAATTACATGTCTGAAAAACAAAAGCACACAAATGGTCCTTAAGGATCAGGAGCTGGATCAGTTCCAGCAGTGTCCTCAACAACACCCGGAGAGGCTCAGCTCGTTTCGCCCACTTCTAAAGTCGTCGTTCCTTCGGGGTAGGCTTGAAGTGTCCCTCGGAAGCTGCAGCCTCACTTGAACCCAAGATAGCGTCCAGGTCGACGTCTAAGACATCTTCGTACTCGGTTTCTTCAGCCCTGGGGTATAGGCCTCGGAGGGTTCGACATCCAGAAAAGAGAGGTCCCACTCCGGATGCTCCCGGGATATTTTAGTTCGGGTCTCCTCCTCGCCGAGCTGGAAAGCCTGCACAGTTGCATCTTGCTCGCCCCGAAGTATGGCGAGATGCCTCTCAACCTCAGCGACCTGACCCCGAAGCGAGGTGATTCGCTCTTCAGCCTCAGTAACCTGCCTTTCGAGCTCTGAGCTCCTCCGATGGCTCGACACTAGTTCTTCTTGTAGAGTTTCTAATTGACCTCGAGCCCCGCCTTCTCCATCTGCCAACATGGAGTTAGTCAATGCAATAGTGAGCCGATGGAGAAAATTAAAAAGACTGGGCTATACCTCCTCCTCTCGCCGAGATAATCTCCTGGTCAATTCTTCGACCTTGCCGAAGGCCCTTAGCTTGTTGGCTTTAACCTGCTCTATCCGGTCCTTGAGGTCGTTAATCCTCGATTGCCTACTATTAACTTCTTCCCTAGACTGGGAGAGCTCATTGTCGAGTTTGTACATCCTCTCCTGATCCCACTTGATCCTATCGTCCTTAACGATAATGCAATGCTGCAGCTGTCGGATCTTCTCTTCTAACTCGCCAAGCATTCTATTCGTGCGACTCCTCTCCTTAGCAGCTTCTCTCCTCAGCCTGTCTCGACTTTCATCAAACTGCTTCTTAGTAGTTTCCAATTCCTCAGTATGCCTGGATATGGCCTGTGACAATTCCAAGCATACCTCATCATACCTCGCCCTGAGCCCTGTAGCTCCTCAACTTCAAGCTTTAATTTGGATACGTCGTCAAGCGCGGCCCGATGCAACCCCCTCGCCACCGACAAGTTCTTATTAGCGGTATCCAGGAGTTGCTCAAATTTGTCAGACGCCTCTGCTCGCAGTTGGAGCTCAGCACTGACTCTCTTAGCCTGAACGCTGGCCCCTGTTGCCAGGCTCAAGCGCCAGCACAGAGCCCTATTGATCAGAGCACTCTACAAAACAAAACTCAAATAAGAAAGTGCGATTGAAGTCGCCAGAAAACACCCGGTACTCCGGAATAGCAACTCACCCGGGAGGTGTAAGACATAGCTAACCCCATGAGGGTGGGATTATCGATATCAGGGAGAAGATAAACATCCTTCGCCACGTTCCACTAACCAAAAGCGGCATTGATAAGATCCAGGTCGCAAACTCATTCGTTGAGGGACCAACGCTCGGATACAACGCCAATTTCATCAAAGTAGAAAACACCTCCTCGATAGCCGAGCCCGGACCACCAGGCAGCCCATCCGAGGAGCCAGCCCAAACAATCTCAGACTGAGAAGCCTTTAATCTCCTGGCCTCCTCCAGCAAAAGCCTGGCCTGCAATTCATCAGATACCTCGGCCAGCCCCAGCCTCAATCTTCCCGAGGCTTCGACAGGGGAAACTTCAGCTGGAGGGTCATCGTCCTGTCCTCCTTCCTCACCCAAAGGCCCCTCTTCAATTGCCGGTGCCTGCTCCTCCCCCGCGGACTCCATCAAAGCCTCAACTTGTTCACCAGCACCTCTAGCCCCCTCAAGAGGAAGCCTCCGGCAGGAGACTCCTCCCAAACATCCTTTGTGTAGCCCAACGTCATCGCCCTCTAGCCCAACCAAGGAAGACTTTGATGACAGGCTCGCCCTGAACTTCCAACGGAGCCTCCCCCGGGCTATCCACTATCTCCACCACCAGAGGATAAGGGATCTCGGCAACTCTTTCTGAGTCCTCCTCCGATCTCCACTCCTCCATCGTGGCTATTGCTTCTTCCCTCAATGGAGAGAAACCCTCTCTCACCGCTGGCACTCCCACGCCCTCTCTTCTGGCCGATGTGTCCAGCGAGTGCTCTCCAGAAAGATGAACCTTCTTCTCAGGCTTGCGTCTTTCGACCCTACTGGCTCTCTCGAATGCTTACCTAACTCTTTCCTTATGCGACCCCCAAGCGTAGATTTCTTGGCTACAAGCGCAGTAACCGAACAATCAGATCGAGGTATACTCACTTGAAGGGGAGAAAGAAAGAGACTTACATTGCGGATCAATGGGGCTAAGCCCGGCAGCGAAAAGGGCTTCCTCTGATAGTAAGACACTGGCCGATAGCATTTGACTAGCAAGAAGGACCCCTAGGTCCTCCCTCTCCTGTTTGGACAAGNTCATTTCTTCAAGCATCGCTATTAGTGTCTATATAATTAAACTTTACAATATACCAACCTTTTGATTAATAAGATCATATCACTATGGGATTAGTTGGTTGTAGGCTTTTCATGCCTATTAGAATTGCTAAAATAAAAGATCTAATTTTTTAATTATAATAATATTAAACCAAGCCCGAGTAAAGAAGGAAAGCTGTGTTAGATAACTGACAGCTAGCGTAAAGCTCCATCAAATCTCTTGAAATATGAATTTACTAAATCAAATTATGCGAAGGGTTAGGACATCTCCGTTAAGAGGCGTATTGCATCTGCCTTTGAATGTTTCAAAAAATAGGCAAGGGATGCTGCATCGGCACTTGAGTGCGATAATAAATGAGCAAGGGTTTCTATACTACGAACGAGAGCGGGATAAAGAAGTTAGCCCATGATAGTCAGCTTAGAGTAGCAATTTGGAATATAGGAATACTAACAGGTAAAGTTATGGAGTAGTGGATACTATAATTAGGAGAAAAGTAAATATAATATACTTACAAAAGGCTAAATGGATAGATAAAAAATCTAAAAAAACAAGAATATAGAATATAAACTATATTATACTAAAAATATAAGAATAGAAATGGAGTAGAAATAATTGTAGACAAGAATTTTAAGGAATATATTGTTAAGGTAACTAAGAAAAGAGATCGAATTATATCACTAAAACTTATAATTAAGAATAATATAATTAACATAATTAGTGCATATGCACCATAAGTAGGATTAGATCAACAAACTAAG
This sequence comes from Calamus simplicifolius, assembly GCA_900491605.1. NCBI lineage: Eukaryota > Viridiplantae > Streptophyta > Magnoliopsida > Arecales > Arecaceae > Calamus > Calamus simplicifolius. The sequence goes on along the minus strand of UESW01004988.1, from coordinate 433,719 downwards.
ACACAATTTTGGAAAGATATAGATGAAGTAATGCAAGAAATATCATAAGGAGAAATGATATATGTTGAGGGTAAAATCGTTATTGCATAAATAATCGTGCAAGGGGCTAGGATCAACCCTGACCCCCACGTGCTGAACAATACCCGCTAGAGATAAGTCAGCCTCAGTAAATCGGGGCACCTTAGCCCCTCACCGAGCCAAGGATTCCTAAAGCGCGGATCACATCTCTCGGCCTCAGCCGAGCTATATCAAGCCTCAGTAAATCGGGGCACCTTAGCCCCTCACCGAGCCAAGGATTCCTAAGGCGCGGATCACATCTCTCGGCCTCAGCCGAGCTATATCATCTCATCACATCTCTCAATCTCAGCCGAGCTATGTCGTCTCTCGGCCTCAGCCGAGCTATTCCATAATTAGATGAGTGAAACTCATAATATTATAAGCCAAATAACATGTGATATTACGTGGATGCATTAAGATCCGATGGTCACAATGGTAGAAATAGCATTTTACATTTTGACTATAATTTTTTACTGCAAATTTATACATTCTCTAGATCACCTCCTCTCCTTATAAGTTGAGATTCTCCAAAACATAGCACTATTTTTTTCTTTTTTATATATTTAAGGGGGAACCTCAAAACCTCAAAGATATTGGGAAAAAAAATCATCAATACATTTTTTATTTTTAATTTATCAAACATCACCCCTATATATATATATATATATATATATATATATATATATATATATATGCATCACTCATCTTTTCTAAATTCATCAAAATAAACAATACATCTATTCCATTAGAATATGATACTAATGGCCATTAAAATATAATGCTTCTTATTTGAGTTAAGGTCAAATGGTGAGAATATGCTTACTAAACATATACTAAATTAGTAATTGTATTTACATTATAAATTTAGATATGTTGGTTCATCTAATGAAAAGAAAATTTTAATTAGTGCTTGTGATTAAATAAAATGCATGGTCTTATTTTGATAGCAATAGTTTGAACAAAAAAGAATATGATAAAATAGAAGCTTTTACTTACTCTAATGATTGCTTTACAAACTTAAATAAGGTATATTTTTCTATTTATAATAAGGAGGGCATTTTTTCCTCTCTAGCCTCATATTTTTTTGCATTCTAATTTCAAAAGTTTGAAATCTCTAGTATACAGAGTTTATGAGACGAGGATCAAGAGATAGTTTCTTATTCTACCTCAATTCTAGGATTCTCAAATCCCTCATTTACATACGAGATGTGAAGGCAATATTCCTTAGTCATAATCAACTTTCATGGCAACATTTAAGATATATAGTTTTATTACGATAGAGATTTTGCTTACCAGGCTTATGGAAGAGTTGGTTGATAATTTTTGTGTTTGAACCTATTTTCACTTTATGCAATAATATATGGTTTGTTATGTAATTGGTTAATATTAAAAATAATTTTAAATATAATATAAAAATGAATAGTATGTAAATAAATTTAATAGTTTAAAACTTAAACAAAAGAAAATGACTCAACTATTATTACCCTTTTTAACTAAGTTTACTTAGTGCAATAATTTTTAATAAGAATCTTTGGCATCAGATTCTAAAGAAATTAATCTGTTGTCTATTTTGATGAATTCAGAAGAGACGAGTGATGAAAAAAATGCAAAGGTAATGAATTGATTTAAGTTAAAAATACAAGGTCTTGATGATTTTTTTTAGAATAAAATACTATATAAATCTAAGGTCAAACCTTAATCAACCCTTATCCAAACATACTAGGATCTGTTCTTGTTTGGGTTTTTTTTTTTTTTTTTTTAAATCTAGATCCATTTCTTTTGGCTTAAATTCTAATAAGTACCAAACATGTTAAAGTAGATTTAAAATTGCGTGTAATTGACATATTTTACCAAATTTATTGACTCATCAAATGTCACATACACTACTGTATACCGATATTATAGGTAAAAAAAAAAATTCATCGCAGTTTAGTTTGTTTTGACCTATATTTAAGCTATTCAAGTTCCCAAACCCATACTGATGTGCCCATCCAATTATATGACAAATAATATAATCTATTAATTTAGGTCAAAGCTACATAAAGCTACCCTAATAGGAACTTCAAGTTAAGGGATTGAGTGGGCTAAAGTAACACCCTCGCTCACCATCCACAAAATGTCTGTCTGTCTGGTTTATTCAGCCACTTGGTAATATCTGACCATAGACTTCATTTCCTTTTAAATATCCTCTATTTTGAGCATGCCATGTCATCCATAAGAATCTGATGTCATAAGCATACTGCATTAGTGCTACAAACCAACAATAGCAAAACCTTAATACCAAACTAATTGGGCCAGATATATAAATTCTTTTTCTTCGTTCAACAAATGTAATTCTTCATTCTTGCTATGATAAGAAAAATATGCTGAATCAAGTGCAATGAAGGGAAACAAATAATGACTAAAACAAGTATTATAAAGAAATCTGTGGTGTCTAGATGCATGATTCAAATTAATCCCACTTCCTTTGTTCCTTATTTACGCTCTCATCCTTGATTATCTACTGCTCATCTAATTTTTTTCTGCAATCAAAGGACCCTAGCACTAATCCTAGGAGTCACTTGTCATGGCAACAAAGAAATGTTAAAATAGGAAAGCAATTAAACAGCACAAGTCCAGAATTCCCTTGAACTCACCTTGCACTTGCATTGGAGGACTGGGTACTTCCCCTGGTGGACGAGGCCAGACCTGAGGCAGCCCCACATTTTATGAATGGGCACTGTACAACCTCTGAAGTAGCAGCTCGAGGAATGAGAAGGGAATGTGTGCTCGCTGAACTAGTTGGCTAGGTTCGGGTCGGGAGGATTGGGGTGGGGAAGGAAGGCTTAACATAAAGGGACCACCGGAAGCCATCATGGCGTGAGTCTCGACTCGGTGTATAATCTTAATCAACTGGCTGTGAAAACGACTCATGTAATTAATCCGTCACATATGCTGCTATAGTATATATACCTCCACCCGTCACCTCCTCACGCCTCACTTCGATCCCCTTCCTCTCCTACCTTTTTCTCCGTCCGTCCTCTGTCCTTCGAAACCAAGAATGCCTTGTTCGACGCTCGGCTGGTGCAGGCTATCTTGTTCTCATTACGCAGTAATCCATACCATTACGAATTATACTATTGTTTAAGCCATTCGAGCTTAGAATCTTCAAACAAATTTAAGTGAGAGAGTTGTGACTGGAAAGTATGGAAAACGGAAATGATAAGTGCATCGTAGGCACATTTTGGAATTCCAATAAGAAAAAGTAAGAAACATTATTAATAGAACACGATCATATACATAATCCTTTACAGGATATAGAAGAATTGAAGTCATTAATTATTTTAAAACTTCATCCTTCTAAAACCCAGCTTGTTCTTGGGGATTTGGTATGAGTAATCAATTAAGGATTACTAGTTAAAGGTGATGAGATTTTTTTGTTGTTGCACTTTACTGATCTTACCTAACCAAATCACTTTCATTTTCAGAATCACTACCCAAATTTTGACTTAAAATTTTATGATCAAGATATCCTCATTCATATAAAAAAAATAGATATTATTTTTATATTAATATAATATATTTAACATTATAAGATTACATTATAATAATATAATTATAATATTATATTATTAATATATATTACAACACTCTAACATATAACAATCATAATTATAATATTGTAATATGATATAATTATCATTATATTATAACATTATAATTATATTATACTTTAATTATTGTATAATATTATATTATAATTTAATCTAAATATTGTAATAATAAATAATATGAAATAATGATAAGTTATCATTATACCTATAAAGTATATTAGGAATGATTATTTTTAAGATGAATAGAAGTTAAGTAATTAAAGGTAATCTTAGTATTGTATGGTAGATGATGCATGATTAGATGGTATACCAAATATGTTATCTTTAACAGAAAACGTATAGAAAATGTGTATATATCATATGTATATATCGTACCAAATGATAAAAGTTGTTGCAGACATATTGCGCATGGTGCTTCTTATTATGGTGATGATAATAATAAATATTTTTGATTTCCTCCAATATATTACACATCAAAATAGTAGAATGTATTAAAAGAATTATGTAAGATATAAAAGATTGAAGAAGCTAAAATTATTGCTTTTTGATGTTCATATAAAATAATAAGTTAAATATAAATAATTTAAATTAAGCATCTAGTAAACGATTATAGCATGTTCTATGTAAACGATTATAGCATGTTCTCATTAAGAGAAAAAGAATGCTTTGTTATCATGCAGCCAGCACATGAGATGATGCTACTCATGATTATAGTATTGCTTGCGTAAACTCAAGCATGAAGGATGTCAATGTTATTGATATTTTTCTAAATATTGAGCCCACCCCCAAATGAACTCACCATTTATATAAAACTAATAATGAAACTAAAAGGTATTTGGAACAAAAAAAAGTATTACTAGTGTCCCATGACATTAATCTTGAGCATAAGAATAAAAATTTTATCTAATACTTATTGTTCTACTTCTCTCCTAATTTTGTGACAAATATATAATATTACTAACTATTTTTCAAAATATAAGGAAAGTAAACATTTTAAAAATATAATTTTATCAATAAAAATAAAATTTAATAAATGTTAAAAAGAAATTTTATATTTTTATTGTTTAGCTTTAATTATAGACATTGAGTGAAATTAGATTACTTATATATATATTAGGAGTAATTTATAAAAATTGTAGAAACCGTAAACAAGGAACATACCTTGTTTCGGCAGTAGCGGAAGCAGCAGATCATCGGTCATCGGAGGCTACTAGAGTCCCCAGTGCGTCCACACTCCTAAGCCGCAGTACCGGTGAGGAAGAGGAAGAAGAAGGCTATGTATTCTTGTTCTGTTCCTCTCAGAAGACACCCCCAGTCTTCATATAGAATAGGAATTTAATAGCGGATAAGAACAAGGAATACCAAGAGTCCCAGACTTACGAAGAGTCTCGTCTTCTGGGACTCTGTATGGGTGCTAACCTGGCACCCATGCCAACAATCTTTCACTTGTCCACATAGGAACAATAAGCTCAACTCACTCAACATGCAGTACGGTGGGGTGTGCGCTCCGACGAAACTCACATACAGTGACCAATAGTGGACATACTGCATTAAGTTAATAAATAACTAACGCAGCAAACATGAATATAATCCAATCCTATTTGTGTCCCAGATAATTCGATTATACCTGATCAAGCACTCTCAATCCCTCAAGAGATCTACCCTAAGTAGCACTTGAAAAACATAAAGTCATAATATTTGTATCCATAATCATATGCAACTCATACACATGATTGCCCGGGCAATGGATCACAAACATAAGGCGTGGTCACGAATAATGTTCCTTGAACACTCATACTAGTCCATCTTTGTCCATTTGACTTCCTAGGATTGTCTCATGTGGCCGTATCAATTCCATGACCCTGGAGGACAAGGCTAAGGAAGTCATCCTGAACTCCAACTTCATGATATAGGTTCAAGTCTAAGGATATTTCATATTTGTAGGGCTCACACAACAATGGAGAGGGAATATATCACGTTACCCCTTGCTGGATCGACTTAAGCACATGCAACATAATACATGCTATGGTGGAGCTCCCACTCAATAGGCCATGTCTTACTCAAACACCGTACGAACACAAGTCCAGATATCACAAAGTTGCCTGACTCGAGCACACACCAATGCTCCCAGTTTGGCTATAACAAGCTTAGTACATATTCTGTGGACATGTCAATATTCATACATCACACACGTATGTATATATTCCGTACTCGACTCTCCTGAGTCTCATCTCAGTCCAAACTGAGGCAACTTTGATTATAATCTATTCACTTATAATTTATGTAGCCCATTTTGCAATTTATGCAATTTGCAACTCATGCATTGCTACTCAAGCATCTATAATGGCTACTATAGTCTCATCCTGTCCACTACAAAAGTGTCAGGACGATCATCCGTATGAGTGGGCTGATCTAAGCCTGTGACATTCATACACATATGTGCCTATAAATATGAACTCATCATAATAATAAAAATAAATATTTCATAAGCTTTAACACATAGTCATTAATGTCCATAAAATCCTGTCTGATAATAAAAAATAGACACAAACTCATAAGTCTGAAACATATCACGGTCTGTCACACTCTATACAGACCTAAACCTCTCACATGAGCCTGAAACATATCCCTAGGAATAGGCTTTGTCAAAGGATCAGTAAAGTGCAACAACAAAAAAAATCTCTATCACCTTTAACTAGTAATCCTGAATTGATTACTCATGCCAAATGCCCAAGAACAAGCTGGGTTTTAGAAGGATGAAGTTTTAAAATAATTAATGACTTCAATTCTTCTGTATCCTGTAAAGGATTACGTATATGATCGTGTTCTATTAATAATGTTTCACTTTTTCTTATTGGAATTCCAAAATGTGTGCCTACGATGCACTTATCATTTCCGTTTTCCATGCTTTCCAATCACAACTCTCTCACTTAAATTTGTTTGAAGATTCTAAGCTCGAATGGCTTAAACAATCGTATAATTCGTAATGGTATGGATTACTGCGTAATGAGAACAAGATAGCCTGCACCAGCCGAGTGTCGAACAAGGCATTATTGGTTTCGAAGGGCAGAGGACGGACGGAGAAAAAGGTCAAGGAGAGGAAGCGGATCGAAGTGAGGCGTGAGGAGGTGACGGGTGGAGGTATATATATATAGCAGCTTATGGGACGGATTAATTACATGGGTCGCTTTTCACAGCCATTTGATTAAGATTATACACCGAGTCGAGACTCACGCCACGATGGTCCCTTTATGTTACGCCTTCCTTCCCCACCCCAACCCTCCCGACCCGAACCTCGCCAACTACTTCAGCGAGCACGCATTCGCTTCTCCTTCTTCGAGCTGCTGCTTTCAGAAGTTGTACAGTGCCCATGCAGGGCTGCCTCAGGTCTGGCATCGTCAACCAGGGGAAGTACCCAGTCCTCCAATGCAAGTGCAAGGTGAATTCAGGGGAATTCTGGACTTGTGCTGTTTAATTGCTTTCCTATTTTAACATTTCTTTGTGCCATGACAAGTGACTCCTAGGATTAGTGCTAGGGTCCTTTGATTGCTGAAAAAATTAGATGAGCAGTAGATAATCAAGGATGAGAGCGTAAATAAGGAACAGAGGAAGTGGGATTAATTTGCAATCATGCATCTAGACACCACAGATTTCTTTATAATACTTGTTTTAGTCATTATTTGTTTCCCTTCATTGCACTTGATTCAGCATATTTTTCTTATCATAGCAGGAATGAAGAATTACATTTGTTGAACGAAGAAAAAGAATTTATATATCTGGCCCCAATTTAGTTTGGTATTAAGGTTTTGCTATTGTTGTTTTGTAGCACTAATGCAGTATGCTTATGACATCAGATTCTTATGGATGACATGGCATGCTCAAAATAGAGGATATTTAAAAGGAAATGAAGTCTATGGTCAGATATTACCAAGCGGCTGAATAAACTAGACAGACAAACATTTTGTGGCAAGGTGAGCGAGGGTGTTACTTTAGCCCACTCAATCCCTTAACTCTTGAAGTTCCTGTTAGGGTAGCTTTGTTAAAGAGCAGACTTGCTAGATCCTAATATTTTCATCTATTTGGATGACTTTAACTTTTAGATTTTAAGAGATGCATGCTGAGTATAACTAATCAAATTACTAAACCTACGACTAGGAGATGATGTACTATGGTGGTAAGTTTGTAATGCAGTAACTTGTTTGTGATACTATGTGCTATGGAAATATAATTTTTAAAACATTCAGCTTCGGATATTTTGTTAATCAAAATCAAGTAATGTATAGATAACAATCTGACTTGCGTTATTATAATCTTTCTATAATTTCTAGTCATGCCAAATGCTGGTTTTGAGAGGATTAGGAATGCCATTATTGGATAGAGAAACCTGCAACTTGTATTTTAATTTAATGCGGTGGAGATTGGAAAAAGGAAAGAGCAAATAAAAAATTTTCATAAGTTAGTTCAAAGCAAAGATAGTGTAACACGATCCATGGATCAAGTTTCGTTAAAAGTTTTGAGGGAAAAAAGTTATGTGCTATTGTTTAATTTGCTGGTTGTTTTTCATGCTGTAGCAACCTAAGAATGGAGTTGGAAGGCTGATGTGGTGTTATAAACTTCACAGGTTTGCCAGATCTGTGAGAATCGAGCAGATTCTTGTGGAGGAAGAGTTGAAGGCATCTGTTGTTGATATGTAAAGAAGAAAACTTCAAGTCCTTGCCATTTTAAAATTAATGAGAGATCAATGGTGGCTGTCCATATGAAGAAAAATTATGAAGAATGCTGTTACAGGTGGTATGAGGTTTCATTCTAGTCCCGAGAATCCCTACCAGCAGCACATTTGAAACTTAATTTAGCCAGTAGATGAGTAAATAATTTGGAAGATTGATGTGTGGTTGCTATATTCGCATATTTCATGTGTGAGGCAATTTCAAATGTAATTAACTTTGTTAAGCACTCTCTAGAGCAATGACTCTTGGATACAATATAGAGACCTTAAAAGGTACCTAGAAGGCTTATTCTATGTTGTAACTAGCATGAACAGTAAGAGTACTTCTATTTTTCTTTTTCATCTATCCTCTTATTTTTGTCTCTCCTCTTTCTTTAGCTTGGGGTCAAACCGCTTTCCCTGAATTACCCAACATCATTCCAGTCATTACTGTTCATGCTACTGTCAATGGACTGACACACTGGTTGGTATGCATGCAGTTAATACAAAGGGTAAAAAATAACAGATTTAGAATCCTCTTTGAGGGGCCTTTTTAGAGTGATCGCTTAAAAACACCAGTATCCTGCATGAAATTCAATCTTGTTAGTACAACACATTACCAATACTAAGAAGTACCCTGGGATTAAATTGGATGGATGGTTGTCCAGCTACCAAAACCAAAATAAGTCATAGTATATAACTGTAAGTTGTAGAGCCTACCTTATATGAACTAGTTATGCCATACAACTACTAACACAACATTTGATTTCATATAGAGTGGCTCAGGTAGAGAGACATGGCGATTAACAAATGAGAATATATGGTTCTTGGCTGTGCCAAACTATGATGTGAAGAAAGCCTATCATGGACATTTTAATTTATGGTATTGCTAGCAAGTCTACTATGCATATAAAAGTCTTCTTAGCATGTTACCAAGCCAAACAAGGCATGATGATTTAACTAATGTCAGCTGGCAGTCATGACTTTCTCGTTAGCTTTGTAAGAAGGTCAAACAATTTTAAATAAATAAAAGGATGAGTGGAATGATGCTAACCTTAATAGTGATTTTGAAAAACCTTAACCAAAAATTCGAAAACAATCCAGATAATTCAAACACTGGAATCTTAACAGGGAGCTGGGCTGATATGATAACTGCAAGCAGCCTCGTGATATTATATTATTATTAAATTAATAATAATAATTTTTATTTTTTAATTAAATATTTTCTAAAAGATAAAAGACTTTTAATCTCATACGTCTTTTCAAAAGCAGTAATCCGATTGAGATTTTAATAAATACCCATCTTTTACAACATATCATCGGACGTAATGCTCGTTGTAACCAAATTAGAGTTAATAGGTGATAATTAAATCTCTTAAAATATAAATTTACTAAATCAAATTATGCGAAGGGTTAGGACATCTCCATTAAAAGGCGTGTTGCATCTGCCTTCGAATATTTCAAAAAATAAACAAGGGACACCGCACTGGCACCTAAGTGCGATGATAAGTGAGCAAGGATTTCTATACTATGAACGAGCGAGTAAAGAAGTTAGCCCATGATAGTCATCTTAGAGTAGCAATTTGAAATATAGGAATACTAACAAGTAAAGTTATGGAGTAGTGGACACTATAGTTAGGAGAAAAGAAAATATAATATGCTTACAAAAGACTAAATGAATAAATAAAAAATCTAAAAAAATAAAAAATACAGGATATAAATTATATTACAGTAAAAAATATAAGAATAGAAATGGAGTAGAAATAATTGTAGATAAGAATTTAAGAAATATATTGTTAAGGTAACTAAGAAAAGAGATCGAATTATATCACTAAAACTTATAATTAAGAATAATATAATTAACATAATTAGTACATATGCACCATAAGTAGGATTAGATCAACAAACTAAGACAAATTTTAAAAAAATATAGATGAAGTAATGCAAGAAATACCATAAGAAGAAAATATATATTTGGAAGGAGATTTTAATGGACATGTAGGTATGAAACGATACATAGAAGATATAAATTTAAAGATATGAATGAAGCCGGTGTGAGCTTATTAAATTTTGCAGTGGCTTGTAATCTAACAATAGCAAACCCTTATTTCAAAAAAAAAAGAACATTTAATAACATTTAAAAGTGAATCTAATAAAAGTTAAATAGACTTTTTCTTAACTAAAATAGATAAAATAGCATACAAAAACTGTAAACTTATTCCAAAAAAAGTTTAACTTCATAACATAAGATAATAATAGCAGACAAATGGATAAAAATAAAATTTAGAGTAAAATGTAAAACTATTAATCTAAAAATAAATGATAAAATTTAAAAAAAATAAAATTATTTTAAAAAAGTTAGTAAAAGAAATGACTATGAATATAAATAATGATCCCAATTTAATATGTATAAAAGCAACTAAATGCATAAAAAATATAGCAAAAGAAGTTCTAAAAGAATCAAAAGGAGTAGGACTAGTAGAAAATAAAACTTGATGGTAGAACAAGGAAGTTCAAGCTGCCATCAAGCTTAAAAAGCAAACTATATAATTTGGCAAGAGGCTAGGAATGAAGAAAGTCTTAAAAAGTATAGGGATGTAAAGAAAGAAGCTAAAAAAGTGGTAAATAATGCAAACTTAAAGCCTATGATGATTTATATAATAGATTAGATATGAAAGAAGGTAAAATAATTATATATAAACTAGCAAAACTAAGAGAAAAGAAAATAAAAGATCTTAACTATATTAAATGTATTAAGGATGAAGATGAAAGAGTCTTAGTAAAAGAAGAAGAAATAAAAGAACGATAGAAAGTTATTTTAAAAAATTATTAAATAAAAATAATTTAGTAAATTTAAGGGTAGAAGGATGTGATAACCTAGGAACAAATGAATATAATTTTTTCGTAGATTTAGTATGCTTGAGGTTAAAAAGGCTTTGAGTAAAATAAAAAATATAAAGGCATTAGGACCATATGTGATTCCTATTGAGGTTTGAAAAGACTTAGAAGAAATTAGAGTCATATGATTAACCATTTATTTAATAGGATTGTAGCAACTAAAAGAATGATGAATGATTAGAAAAAAATATATTAATACCTATATACAAATATAAAAAAGATATTCTAAACTGTGTAAATTATATAGGGATTAAACTGATGAGTCATAAAATAAAATTATGGAAGAGAGTAATAGAAAATTGAATAAGAGCTAAAACTTTGGTGTCAAAAAATCAATTTGAATTTATATCTGAAAGATCGATCATGGAAGCTATTTATTTATTAAGAAGATTTATGGAGAGGTATAGAAAAAAGAAAAAAGGTCTTTATTGATCCTATAATCATTTTTACCCCATATTAACCTATCCTATTAGAAAGGGAGGGTATAGAAAAAATTCTATCAGGGTCTTTATCTTACGTATAAATAGAGTAAATCTGCGATAAGTTACCAAGGATTGAATTAAAGAAGTTAGCCCATGATAGTGAGTAGCAATTTGAAATATAGGAATACTAACAAGTAACACTATACTTACAAAAGACTAAATGAAGGATATAAGTAAACAAGAATTTTAAGAATATATTGTTAAGGTAACTAAGAAAAGAGATCGAATTATATCACTAAAACTTATAATTAAGAATAATATAATTAACATAATTAGTACATATGCACCATAAGTAGGATTAGATCAACAAACTAAGACATAATTTTAAAAAAATATAGATGAAGTAATGCAAGAAATACCATAAGAAGAAAATATATATTGGAAGGAGATTTTAATGGACATGTAGGTATGAAACAATACATAGAAGATATAAATTTAAAGATATGAATGAAGCCGGTGTGAGCTTATTAAATTTTGCAGTGGCTTGTAATCTAACAATAGCAAACTTATTTCAAAAAAAAAAATGAACATTTAATAACATTTAAAAGTGAATCTAATAAAAGTTAAATAGACTTTTTCTTAACTAAAATAGATAAAATAGCATAAAAAACTGTAAACTTATTCCAAAAAAAGTTTAACTTCATAACATAAGATAATAATAGCAGACAAATGGATAAAAATAAAATTTAGAGTAAAACGTAAAACTATTAATCTAAAAATTAAATGATAAAATTTTTAAAAAATAAAATTATTTTAAAAAAGTTAGTAAAAGAAATGACTATGAATATAAATAATGATCCCAATTTAATATGTATAAAAGCAACTAAATGCATAAAAAATATAGCAAAAGAAGTTCTAAAAGAATCAAAAGGAGTAGAACTAGTAGAAAATAAAACTTGATGGTAGAACAAGGAAGTTCAAGCTGCCATCAAGCTTAAAAAGCAAACTATATAATTTGGCAAGAGGCTAGGAATGAAGAAAGTCTTAAAAAGTATAGGGATGTAAAGAAAGAAGCTAAAAAAGTGGTAAATAATGCCAAACTTAAAGCCTATGATGATTTATATAATAGATTAGATATGAAAGAAGGTAAAATAATTATATATAAACTAGCAAAACTAAGAGAAAAAAAATAAAAGATCTTAACTATATTAAATGTATTAAGATGAAGATGAAAGAGTCTTAGTAAAAGAAGAAGAAATAAAAGAACGATAGAAAAGTTATTTTAAAAAATTATTAAATAAAAATAATTTAGTAAATTTAAGGTAGAAGGATGTGATAACCTAGTAGTAAAAATGAATATAAATTTTTTCGTAGATTTAGTATGCTTGAGGTTAAAAAGGCTTTGAGTAAAATAAAAAATAAAGGCATTAGGACCATATGTGATTCCTATTGAGGTTTGAAAAGACTTAGAAGAAATTAGAGTCATATGATTAACCATTTATTTAATAGGATTGTAGCAACTAAAAGAATGATGAATGATTAGAAAAAAAATATTAATACCTATATACAAATATAAAAAAGATATTCTAAACTGTGTAAATTATATAGGGATTAAACTGATGAGTCATAAAATAAAATTATGGAAGAGAGTAATAGAAAATTGAATAAGAGCTAAAACTTTGGTGTCAAAAATCAATTTGAATTTATATCTGAAAGATCGATCATGAAAGCTATTTATTTATTAAGAAGATTTATGGAGAGGTATAGAAAAAAGAAAAAAGATCATCATATGGTCTTTATTGATTTAGAGAAAGTATATGATAGAGTACCTAGAGAAATAATATGGTGCATTTTAGAGAAAAAGGAGTTACCAAAAGGTAAATAGAATTGATAAAGATATGTATGATAGATCAATAACTATTGTTAAAACAAAAATAGAGAAACTAGTAAGTTTTTAATTATTGTAGGTTTACATCAAGGATCTTTCTTAAGTTCGTATCTTTTTGTATTAGTTATGGATGAATTAATCAAATATATTCAAATTGATATACCATGGTGTATGTTATTTACAGATGATATAGTGTTGATTGATAAAACTAAATCTAGAATAAATGCTAAGCTAGAGATTTGAAGAGAGACTTTAGAATATTATGGATTTAAGATTAGTAGAACTAAAGTTAAATATATGAAATATAATTTTAGTAGGAGTAGAAATACAAATGAAGAAACAGTAAAGATTGCAAGCCAAGAGATATCAAGGAATAAAAAATTTAGGTATTTAGGATTAATTATCCAGCAAGAAGATGAAATTAACTGAATGTGTGAATCATAGAGTTAAAGCATGATGAATTTAGTGAAGGAGTACTTTGAAAGTATAGTATGATCGATGCATTCCATTAAAATTGAAAGAAAAATTCTATAAAACTATTATTAGGCTAGCTATGCTATATGGAACAGTGTGTTGGGCAATATTGAAATAATATGTGAATAAATTAAGTATAACATAAATGCGTATATTAAGATGGATATATGGTAAAACTTTAAAAGATAGAATTAAAAATAAACATATAAGAGAAATGATATGAGTAGCCCCAATTAAAATAAATGAGAGAATATCAATTACAGTGATTTGAACATATATAACGTAAACCTTTTGTTGCCCAGATGTAGCAACTCAAGAGAGGGGTGAATTGGGTATTTTAAAATTAATTACTAGTGCAGATATATGCTTAATCACTAGTTAAAAATTAGTTCGCAGCGGTGTAGTGGAGTGCACGAAACAAAATCACACAGAATAAGCAATCACAAACACAAGAGGGTTTATAGTGGTTCGGTGCCAAACTCGGCTCCTACGTCTACTCCCCAAAAACCCTTTGGAAATTTCACTAATCATATCACAACGATTACAACCCTTAGCCTTCCCGGCTAGTCCTCTTGTTTCACGGCACAAGGCAGCCAAACCCCTAGCCTTCCGGCTAGTCCTCTTGTTTTACGGCACAAGGAAGCCAAACCCTAGCCTTACCCGGCTAGATCTCTTGTTTAACGGTACAAGGAAGCCAATCAACAATCTAGGGTTATCCTTAACCCTATTACAAGAAATTTCAGAATAGATAACAGATAGCTCCTAACTTGAGCAAATATTCAAAGAATACTTTACAAATTTGAAGCAAATCTTCAGCAATGAATGTGGATCTCCGAGGTAGCTGAAACTTTGAATGCTTCACCGGATCTGGACGACTTGAGCAGTGATTGAGATTTGTCAACTTCAATGCACAAGAACTTGCTTTCAACACTCTGAAAAATATGCAATGAACACTCTCTTTCTTGATTTCTTTCTCCTCTTTTTCTTTTTCAGATTTGTCTTTGTGTTCTCTAATCACAGCTATTTAAACCAAGAAAAATGTCCGTTAGACACATTGGTAATAAGAGGAAATTAAAAGGGAGAAAATGTAACCGTTTGAGTTATTTTCCTAAGCATTGATCGCATTTAATCCTTTGATGAAGAAAGATCTATGTCAAACACCAAAAAGAAAAAAATCAATAATCATGAGAATGAAATATAATTAAAGAGAGAGAGAGCATTGCATAGTGGTGGTTGGCTGGAATTTATTTTCCAGCTAGCTCCTTGAAGACGTCTAGCCATGGAAAGAAGAGAGAAGAGGCCCAAGCTAGCTAAGCAAACAAAGTTAGCTAGCTTTCCAACAAAGCTCCACGGCAAGAAAAAAATAGCCATAACAAAGAATAAAGTAGCTAGCTAACAAGCTAGCTCAATCCATCATGCATACGGCTAGGAAAGCATCCAGAAAAAAAGTAGTTAGCTCTTCAGCTAACTCAATGAAAAGTTTCATGCATTAAGAGAAAAAGTAGTTAGCTATTTAGCTAACTCAATTTGAATTTCATGCGGCTGGAAAGAGAGAATGATTAAGGTGGTTAGCTCTCCAGCTAGTTAAGTGCCTCATGATAAAAGTAGTTAGCTATTTAGCTAACTCAATTTGAATTTCATGCGTCCAGGGAAGAGAGAAATGATAAAGTAGTTAGCTGCTAAGTTGACTGGTTCAAACATTCATTCGGCCAAGGGAGAAAATGCCCCAAAGTAGTTAGCTATTAAGCTAACTTTTTCACCAAAACGTTCGACCAGGAGAGAAGGAAGAACAAAGCAGTTAGCTCCCCAGCTAACTGAAGCAAGCTTTCATAAGCCCATAAAAAAAAAGGAGTTAGCTTCCCAGCTAACTGAATTTGAATTTCATGGTGCCGCCCAAGGGAGAAGCTAACTCTCCAGCTAGCTTGCTTTGAAGTCCATTCGGCCAAGAGGAATTCCTGCAAGAAAATAGTTAGCTCTTGAGGCCAACAAGTCAACTCACAAAGCCAACCAGTTAGCTGCCCAGCTAACTGATTCCAAAGCTCATTCGGCCAAGACAAGAACCTGCATGAAAATAGTTAGCTCTTGAGGCTAACAAGCTAACTAGGAGAGGGAAGAAGTTAGCTCACAAGCTAAGTTATCCCAAGCATGGTCAGCCAAGCTAACAGAGCAAAGAGAATAGCTAGCTAACAAGTAAGACAAGGTAGCTAAAAGGCAAAACAAGCTAGCTAGCTAGCTAGCTCAAGAAGTCATGCAAATGCCCTGGAGAGATTGAATTAATTAGCTATATTCAAGATAAGAGAAAACAAGCTTCCATGTAACAAATAAAATTTTGCTTGATAGGTTCACCTGTACGACAGTTGTACATCCCTGCATTAATCTTAATTTCATTATAAACTTAGTCTTAATTGTTTTGTAATCATCAAAATCAATCTAGGGGCCAACAATCTTCCCCTTTTTGATGATGACAAAAACATACATTAATCATTCAGCATAATAATCAAATATAATCTCCCCCTAAATATATTAATCTCCCCCTGAATATATGAAGTGATTCTTTCTCCATAATTTTAATTTATGCATTATTCTTCTCCCCCTTTTTGTCATTGATCAAAAAGACGAATTTTCAGAATATGCAATAATTCAACATAATTTATGAAGAGAAGATGCATACAATATTCATATTAAGTCAAACATAATACATTGTCAAGTCAAGCATAAGATAAATATTACAAACCATTGTCCTAAACATTCATCATCACAAGACAAATTTTACAAGCATCATACAAAACATAGAACAAACATAGAATATGAATCATCATCATCATCAGAAGATATGACTTTAGGTTGCTTGGAAGAGCCTTCAGGTCGAGTGGATGATCCGGGTACGTCATTAGTTGAGAAGGCGGCGTCCAAAGATGAGAATGAGAGAATGAAGCTCCAGGGGCAGAAGCAGCAGCAAGACCAATCTAATTTCCAGCAAATTGCTCATCTTCACGGTGGATGCATTCAGGTGGTCAAGAGCATTCGCGGCATCCTTCGTTTGGCTGTCATTGGTCCTCATCTGGTGTGTTACCCATTCAGCCTTGGTTACAACATCTTCAAACTGGGATTTCAATTGCTCAACGTCTTTCTTAAAACAATCCATGAAGTGTCGTTGTGAAAGAACACACGACTGTTGAGCACACTAACATCATGCACAAGTTGTTTTGACACAATTGAATTGAAAGAGTTTCAAACACAGAAGAAATATGGGGTACCAAGGAGAGGTCATTGTTGACGGAAGAGTTACTATCACTGGTACTCCTATTTGAAAGTGCAATGGAAAGATCATGAACAATTTGTTATTTGATCTTGACTAATCAAAACAGTAGGAAGGGGTGAAGTTTGATTTTGATTGGTATAATGAGTGGAAGATTCTGGAATGTCCGGATGATCATTAAGAAAAGGGTTTGACTCATTCATAGCAGCTAAAAATTGATTAGGTTGATTGAAGTCAAAATTAAAGAAATTTGGAGGAGAACAAACTGGTGGAGGAGGATCGGATGGAATTAAGTTTGTAGGTTGAAGAGAGTTTATCAGCAGTTCTGGTTCTAACTTGGTCCAAATGCCATTTCGTTTGGCATAGTCCATACGGTGGAGGGAGTGTGCATTAAAAATCAGTGTGACGCAATGCTGCACTAGTTTCTCCTTTGAGTTTCACATTGTGAAATTCAAATACGTAAGTGAGAAACATCCCGTATGGCAAGGCGGCTTTGGATCTACCTACAGCTTCTTTCATTATAACCATCATTAATTCTGGAAAGTCTAAAGGAGTTCCTTCTAATATGTCAAACATTAGTCCTATGTCCCTATCAGTTATGGCATTAAATGAACCGGCACGAGGGGCAAATATCTTTGCAACTATGTAGCAATCTATTCTCAACATAACATGTTAGCATCAAGATTGTCTACATTAGCATTATCATCCTCTAAGCCCAAAATAGAAGCAATTTTAAAGTTTCTTTCGCTAGGAAAATTTCAAGACACCATCGATGGAATACCTAGGGCTGACCCTAGCACATCACTATTAAAATTATTTTAACATTTTTAACAAGTGAAGAAATAGTTCCATCACCAAAACTAATATTTTCATAAAATTCATAAACAAGAGTAGGATAAATAGGTTTCCTAGTAGATAATAGGTCAGTCCAACCTTGAGAAGCTAGGAGATTTCCTATTTTAAATCCTCTTTTTCTAAGAAACTGAAATCTACTAACCTTCCATTGGAAATAGATCGAGTGGTTAAAGAAGGAAATATAGATCTTGAGGAGGAAGAAGAATTTTTCCGAGGAAGATCCGTTGTGTCTCTCTTGAGTGAGAACCCTTCTTCTTTGGAGCCATCCTTTTCCTCTACAAGATGGAAGATTTGAAGCTTGAAAAATAGAAGGAAGGAGACGTTTTGGAGAAGGCGTGGAGAAGAAGAAAAGTTTTTCTTGGTGGAGACGTGTGAGTCAAGAATTGGCTTTTATATGGAAATTCAAAAGAGTTAGCTTGTCAGGTGCCTGGATGGTTACCTGGTTAGTTAGCTACTTTAAATAGTCCAAGAAAAAGATAGGTGGCGGTGAGTGGAATAAAACAAGCTTTCATGAAAAGGAATGTGGGTAGTTAACTAGTAGCTAACTTACTCACTAGAAGACAAAAACATTAGGTCATTCTAAGGATTTTCATGAAAGATTTAATTGATTAGATGGAATTAGATAATCAATACATTTCAATCAAAATCACAAACAAGTGTCACAAACATGAATTAATTAATTAGATGGATCAATCATTCCAAGTTCCATTCTTATTTCATAAAATTTTGATTCATCTAAAGGTTTAGTAAATATATCTGCGAGTTGTTTTTCAGTGTTTACAAATTCCAATACAATGTTGCCATCATTAACATGATCTCTAATAAAATGATGTCGGATTTCTATATGTTTTGTTCTAGAGTGTTGAATAGGATTTTTAGTTAGACAAATTGCACTAGTGTTGTCACATTTTATTGGTATTCCCTTTTGTTTGATACCATAATCCTCTAGTTGCTGCTTAATCCACAAAATTTGAGCACAGCAACTTCCAGCTGCAATGTATTCGGCCTCGGCCGTAGACAATGCTACTGAAGTTTGCTTCTTGCTAAACCATGAGATTAAGTTAACACCTAGGAATTGGCAAGTTCCACTAGTTGATTTTCTGTCTAGTTTACATCCAGCAAAGTCTGAATCGGTGTATCCTATTAAGTCAATGCTAGATTGTCTGTCATACCAAAGTCCTAAGTTTTTAGTTCCATTTAAATATTTAAATATTCTTTTAACAGCAAGCAAGTGTGATTCTTTAGGATTAGCTTGATATCTGGCACACATGCAAACACTAAACAAGATATCAGGTCTACTGGCAGTTAAGTATAACAAAGATCCTATCATTCCTCTATAAAGTTTTAGATCTACAGATTTTTCAGAATTACAAGCATCAATTCTACAAGATGAGCTCATAGGGGTACCGATACTTTTAGATGTCTCCATGCCAAACTTTTTGATCATCTCCTTGATGTACTTGGATTGGCTTATGAAGATCCCGTCATTGCTTTGCTTGATTTGGAGTCCGAGAAAATAATTCAGTTCTCCCATCATACTCATCTCGAATTCTCCCTGCATAAGCTCAGCAAAATCTTTGCATAACGAGTCATTAGTGGCACCAAATATGATATCATCTACATAGATTTGAATAATTAAAATATCATCATTTTGTCTTTTAATAAATAAGGTTGTATCGACATTTCCTCGAATGAATTTATTACTAATCAAGAACTTGCTTAATCTTTCATACCAAGCCCGGGGAGCTTGCTTCAAACCATACAAAGCTTTGTTTAATTTAAATACGTGGTTTGGAAACAAGTGATTTTCAAAACCGGGTGGCTGTTCCACAAATACTTGTTCAGCAATATATCCATTTAAGAAAGCGCTTTTAACATCCATTTGATATAATTTAAAATTCATAAAACAAGCAACAGCAAGAAGTAATCTGATAGCTTCTAATCTAGCAACAGGGGCATATGTTTCATCAAAATCAATTCCTTCTTCTTGATTATAACCCTTAGCTACTAGTCTTGCTTTATTTCTTATTATGTTACCATGTTCATCTAACTTATTTCTGAAAACCCATTTTGTTCCAATAATTTGATAATCATTAGGTCTTTCAATAAGTGTCCAAACATTATTTCTTTCAAATTGATTAAGTTCTTCATGCATTGCATTTAACCAATCAATATCATTCTTAGCTTCATCATAACATTTAGGTTCAATTTTAGAAACAAATGCTAAGTTATTATATGTATCTCTAAATGTCGATCTTGTCCTAATTCCATGAGATATTTCACCAATAATTTGATCTTTAGGGTGACTGTGAACATACCTCCATCCTCTTTCTAAGTCATCATTACCTTGTGAGGCTTCAGGTGGATTAGGATTGCTTTCTTCATTTACCTCTTGTGTATCTGATTCATCTTTGTCCTTCAAGGTGATGTCTTTGAGTTGATCTTCAATTTCATCTGCATCAACTATACCTTTTCTCTTCCTTAAGGGAAGATCATTAGTTTCATCAAATATCACATGAATAGATTCTTCAACTACCAATGTCTTTTTGTTAAAAACTCTAAAAGCTCTACTATGCAATGAATAACCAAGAAAAATCCTTCGTCAGATTTAGCATCAAATTTATCAAGATTTGTTTTTCCGTTATTCAAAACAAAGCAGCGACATCCAAAGACATGAAAATAACCGATATTAGGTTTTCTTCCTTTCCAAAGTTCATAAGGAGTCTTTTTCAAAACAGGTCTAATTAATGCACGATTTAAAACATAACATGCAGTGTTAATTGCTTCAGCCCAAAAATATTTTGGGAGATTGCTTTCACACAACATGGTACGAGCCATTTCTTCTAAAGTTCTGTTCTTTCTTTCTACTACTCCATTTTGTTGAGGTGTTCTGGGTGCAGAAAAATTATGTTCAATTCCATTTTCATTACAAAAATTTTCAAAATATTGATTTTCAAATTCTTTTCCATGATCACTTCGTATCGATAAAACAGAAGAATTCTTTTCATTTGTAATTCTTTTAAATAATTTTTGAAATGATGGAAATGCTTCATCTTTACTGGCTAAGAATAAAACCCATGTAAAACGAGAGAAATCATCAATTATGACAAAACCATATCTTTTTCCTCCTAGACTAGTTGTTCTTGTAGGACCGAATAAATCCATGTGCAAGAGTTCTAAAGGTCTAGTGGTTGAAATCACATTTTCGATTTAAAAGATACTCGAGTTTGTTTTCCAAATTGACAAGCATCACAGATTTTATCTTTTTCAAAAGAAGTTTTGGCAAACCATTTACTAAATCCTTTTTGATTAGTTTAGATAATAGATCCATGCTTGCATGAGCTAGCCTACGATGCCATAACCAACTATTATCAGTTTTATTATTCATAGCAACTAGGCAATCAACATTTCTATCATTCAAATCATTTAAATCAACAATGTATATATTACCATGCCTATGACCAATAAATTTCAGATTATCATTAGTAGGATTTTTAACAATGCATAAAGATGATTCAAATGTAACTTTAAATCCTTTATCACATAATTGACTGATACTTAGTAAATTATGCTTTAAACCTTTCACAAGTAAGACATTGTCAATAAAAGTATGAGGTGTGATACCTATTTTTCCAATGCCAATAATTTTTCCTTGGCCATTATCACCAAAAGTAACAACACCTCCATCTTTTGCCTCTAAAGTGATGAATTGAGACTCATCACCCGTCATGTGTCTTGAACACCCGCTATCCAAGTACCATTGTCTTTTAGTTGCTCGGGTTGCAAGACACACCTGCATACACAATTTTAAGTTTTGCTCTTAGGTACCCAAGCTTTCTTGGGTCCTTTCGGGTTAGTTAAAATAGTTCCTTTTGGAACCCATATTTGTTTAACTTTGTGTGTGTGACAAGTATATGCTTTGTGTCCAAATTTACCACATTTAAAGCAAGTAATTCTAGTTGAATCATCAGCATGCACATAAATATTTTTCAAAAATTTTTGTCTTTCAATAGGATTGTATCCAAGACCAGCTCTATTGTAAACAGCCCTTTGACTATTTAATATCATTTCTAACTTTTCTGAACTCAAAGTAAATTTATCAATAATAGGTTTTAATTTATTTACTTCATCTTTCAAATCTTGGTTTTCCTTTAGTAAAGAATCATTGTTATTTGAAATTCTTTCTTTTTCAAGAGTAAGTTCCTTAATTTCATTTCTCAAGTCTTTATTCTTTGAACTTAATTTAGCAAAATCATCTACAAGTTCATAAAAAGCACCATGCAATTCATCAAAAGTAAAGTCATCTAGAAAGCTAGGACTTACCTCATTTTCATCAGCCATGAAGCATACATTTGCAACTTCAGTCTTTTCTTCTTCTTCCGAACTTGTTGCTTCACTGTCACTCCATGTAGCCAACATAGCCTTCTTCTTTACTTTCTTAAAACCTTTCTTCAACAGTGGACATTCTGGTTTGATATGTCCAGGCTTCTTACACTCATAGCATATAGGAGGTTCACTTCTTTCCTTTTCTTTAAATATTTTTCTTTTTCCAGAACTGAGATATATCATCATTTTTCACTCTCACTAGTTTCATCTTCACTTTCCTCATTTTGAACATTACCTTTCAATGCCATGGTCCTTCTCTTCTTTGAATCGTCTTCATCAATGTGTTGACGTTGTTGTAGTTCATGAGTCATCAAAGATCCGACCAATTCTTCAAGTGATAGATTGTTGAGGTCTTTATTTTGTATAGATTTTGCTTCCCATGATCTAGAAAGATCTTTAGATACCCTTACCCATTGTCGGTAAATCTAGTAACATATCAGTGATATTTTCAGATCCATTTTAAATAGTTCATACTTATGAACAAGCATATTAATTTTGGATTCCTTGACTTGGTTAGTACCCTCATGGGTAACTTCAAGTGCAGACATGCATGTAGATATACGATTAAACTCATTTGCATCAAGAGAACAATAAAGAACATTCATTGCTTTTGCATTTAATTGAGCTAATTTCTTATCTTGCTCATCCCATTCAGATTCAGGCTTTGCAATATCAATATTATCAATCTTAACAGTGGGTGTGTGAGGTCCATTAATTATGATTCCCCATAAATCATAATCAAGTGCTTGAATGAATATTTTCATTCGTGCTTTCCAATAAGTGTAATTTGTTCCATTGAACAAAGGTGGTCTATTAGTTGACTGTCCTTCGGTCAACATAGATCCCATTTGGATTACTACTGATCTTTAGCTCCAAGCTTATCAAAGCTATAGGAATCAAGAGCACGCTGCTCTGATACCACTTGTTGCCCAGATGTAGTAGCCCAAGAGGGGGGTGAATTGGGTATTTTAAAAATTAATTCACTAACGCAGATATGTGCTTAATCAAAAGTTAATTTGCAGCGGTGTAGTGGAGTGCACAAAATAAAATACACAGATCAATCAAACACAAACACAGCAGGGTTTATAGTGGTTCGGTGCCAAACTCGGCTCCTACATCCACTCCCCAAAAACCTTTGGGAATTTCACTAATCGTATCACAACGATTACAACCCCTAGCCTTCCCCGGCTAGTCCTCTTGTTTTCACGGCACAAGGCAGCCAAATCCCCTAGCCTTCCCGGCTAGTCCTCTTGTTTTACGGCACAAGGAAGCCAATCCCCTAGCCTTCCCGGCTAGTCCTCTTGTTTAACGGCACAAGGAAGCCAATCAAGAAACTAGGGTTATCTCTAACCCTAATACAAGATTTCAAAGAATAACAGATAGCTCCAAATTGAGCAGATATTCAAATAAGAACTTTACAAATTTTAGAAGCAATAACCAGCAAAATGTAGGAATGTCGACGCAGCTGAGATTTGAATCTTGCTTCAAAGGATTGGACGACTTGAGCAAGTGTTGAAGGATGAAACTTCGCAGCACAAGACTTGCTTCTCAAGATCCGAAAAATAAGCAATAACACTCTCTTTTGATTTCTTTCTCTCTTTTTCTTTTTCAGATTTGTCTTTGTGTTTCTTCTGAACATCTCTATTTAAACCAAGAAAAAACTATCCGTTAGATTCATTGGTAATAAAGAAAATTAAAACGGGAAGAAATAAAACCGTTTGAAATTTATTTCCCAAATGATGAAAGCATTAATCCTTTGATGAAGAAAGATCTCTGTCAAACACCAAAAGAAAAAAGTCAGTAATCATGAGAAATGGAAATATAATTAGAGAGAGAGAGAAAGAGCATTGCAGAGAGGTGGTTGGCTAAAATTATTTTCAGCAACTCCTTGAAGAACGTCCGGATGGAAAGAGAAGAGGCCCCAAGCTAGCTAAGCAAACAAAGCTAGCTAGCTTTCCAACAAAGCTCCACGGCAAGAAAAAAATCAGCCATAACAAAAGAATAAAGTAGCTAGCTAACAAGCTAGCTCAATCCATCATGCATACGGCTAGGAAAGCATCCAGAAAAAAAGTAGTTAGCTCTTCAGCTAACTTAATGAAAAGTTTCATGCATTAAGAGAAAAAGTAGTTAGCTATTTAGCTAACTCAATTTGAATTTCATGCGGCTGGAAAGAGAGAAGATTAAAGTGGTTAGCTCTCCAGCTAACTAGATAAAAAGTTAGCTGCCTCATGATAAAAGTAGTTAGCTATTTAGCTAACTCAATTTGAATTTCATGCGTCCAGGGAAGAGAGAAATGATAAAGTAGTTAGCTGTTAAGTTGACTAGTTCAAACATTCATTCAGCCAAGGGAGAAAATGCCCCAAAGTAGTTAGCTATTAAGCTAACTTTTTCACCAAAACGTTCGGCCAGGAGAGAAGTAAAAACAAAGCAGTTAGCTCCTTAGCTAACTGAAGCAAGCTTTCATAAGCCCATAAAAAAAGGAGTTAGCTTCCCAGCTAACTGAATTTGAATTTCATGGTGCCGTCCAAGGGAGAAGCTAGCTCTCCAGCTAGCTTGCTTTGAAGTCCATTCGACCAAGAGGAATTCCTGCAAGAAATAGTTAGCTCTTAAGGCCAACAAGCCAACTCACAAAGCCAACCAGCTAGCTGCCCAGCTAACTGATTCCAAAGCTCATTCGGCCAAGACAAGAACCTGCATGAAAATTGTTAGCTCTTGAGGCTAACAAGCTAACTAGGAGAGGGAAGAAGTTAGCTCACAAGCTAACTTATCCCAAGCACGGTTCAGCCAAGCTAACAGAGCAAAGAGAATAGCTAGCTAACATGTAAGAGAAGGTAGCTAAAAGGAAAAACAAGCTAGCTGTCTAGCTAGCTCAAGAAGTCATGCAAATGCCCTGGAGAGATTGAATTAATTAGCTATATTCAAGATAAGAGAAAACAATATTCCATGTAACAAATAAAATTTTGGTTGATAAGGTTCACCTGTACAACACTTGTACATCCCTGTATTAATCTTAATTTCATAACAAACTTAGTCTTAATTGTTTTGCAATCATCAAAATCCCTGATTCAATCTTTCAAAGGAGAAGAAGAAAAGAATAAAAGAAAAGCTCATATCAAAATCGCTTCAAACATGCTTTTCTTACCCTTTGTTTATTCAATTACATATTTGCTCATTTGAGGAGCTGTTGTATATTCAAAACTCTATTTTTCATAGCTGTTGGCTAATTCAATCAGGTGATTGAATTAGTGGAGGTAGTATACCTCAGAACAAGCTAAGATTAGCTTGTGGTTGGGTTTTGTGTTGGTGAGCCCGAAAAAATCGGCTGAGTTCGTTGTGACCCAAAAAATAACAAGTTTGGGTTGTGAGCTTGTAAAACAACTCGACTATAATCAAGTGGATTATAGTATGGACCCAAGTGAAGCTTGGGAGTGGACGTAGGTATTGGATACACCGAACCACTATAAAATCTTTGTGTTTGCCATGCTTTGTCTCTCTCTCTATCTCATTTATTTGTGCTTAGCATTTATCTATTCATTGCACTCAATCACTTTCAAATCAAGCACATAGCTTTAAAGTGTTAAAATTTTTAAATAACCCAATTCACCCCCCCCCCCTCTTGGGTTGTCATATGAGCCAACAATTGGTATCAGAGCTTGTGGTCATTCTTAGTTTGATCCAATGATCAAGAGTTAAAGATCCAAATGGCAGCTCAAGCTGGATCTTCATTTGCTGAAGGTCAATCCACAAATAGACCTCCTTTATTTAATGGTTCAAATTATTCTTATTGAAAAGCTAGAATGAGAATTTTTATTCAAGCTTTAGATTATGAACTATGGAGTGTAATCACTAATGGACCTAGCACACCCACACACATAGTAGATGCTTCAATAGTTCCTAAACCCGAAAGGGATTGGAATGAGAACAATAAGAAAATGGCTCAGCTCAATGCAAAAGCCATGAATGTTTTATATTGTGCTTTAGATGCTAATGAATTTAATAGAATTTCTACATGTATTTTTGCAAAAGAAATTTGGGATAGATTAGAAGTTACCCATGAGGGTACTAATCAAGTTAAAGAATCAAAAATTAATATTCTAGTGCACAAATATAAATTGTTTAGCATGGAACAAAATGAAACTATCACATGCATGTACACTAGATTTACTGATATTGTAAATGGTCTAAAAGTCTTGGTAAGACCTATACTAATTCTAATTTGGTGCGTAAAATTCTTAGGTCTCTTCCAAGGTCATGGGAAGCGAAGGTGACTGCAATCCAAGAAGCCAAGGACCTCAACACCTTACCTTTAGAGGAGCTACTTGGATCATTGATGACCCATGAGCTGATAATGAAGCAGCATCAAAAGAAGTCAAAAAGAAGAGAACGATTGCCCTTAAAAATGCAAAAAAGGAAACAAGCAAAAGTGAAGAAGAAGAGGAAGATGATGAGACAGCCCTTCTTGCAAAGAAGTTCAGAAAATTTATGCAAAGAATGAGATTTTTCACAAGAAAAAGTTTGGAACAAAAATAGAAAGTGAAAAAGAAAAAGAGAAGGACAAGGACAAAGAGAAAGACCCCCTCATATGTTATGAATGTAAGAAACTGGGGCACTTTAGATATGACTGTCCTCAATTGAAGAAAGCCTACAAAAAGAAGAAGAAGGCTTATGTTGCAACATGGAGTGATAGCGAAGAATCCTCTTCCGAGGAAGAACAAAAGGAAGTTGCAAACATTTGCTTCATGGCAAAAGAAGATGATGAGGTAAGCACTGAAACTCATGACTTTACATTTGAAGAATTATTTGATGCATTTAACGAATTAGTTAGTGATTTTAAAGTTTTGAAAAAGAGAAGCAAATCTTTGAAAAATGATAATTTAAATCTTGTCAAAGAAAAGATAAACTAACTTATGAAGTTGAAGAACTAAAATCTAAAAATAAGAATTTGTTAAAAGAAAAAGAATCAATTTCTAATGAAAATGTTTGCTTAAAGAAAGAAGTTGATAAATATAAAAATATAGTTGATAAATTTACATATAGCTCTGAAAAACTTAATTTGATATTGAGTAATCAAAGAGCTATATTTGATAAAGCTGGATTAGGTTATAGGCCTAACAAGAAACAAAAGTTTATTAAAAATTTCTTTATAAAGAAACAAGATAAAAATGATGTTTTATGTTATTGCTGTAACAAGAAAGGACATACAGTCTATGAATGCAAGTTTAGAAAAATTAATAAGAATTTAAGTATTAAAGGAAAGAAAATATGGGTTCCTAAAGGAATAATCTTTATTGCTACTAACCATGAAGGACCCAAGAAAGCTTGGGTACCTAAACATAAGATTTGATCATCTTGCAGGAGTGTCTTGTAGCCAAAAGATCAAAACGAAAGTGGTATCTTGATAGCAGCTGCTCAAGGCATATGACGGGTGACAAAGATCAGTTCATCATCCTTGAAGATAAAAGAGGAGTTGTTATTTGGAGACAATGGTAAAGGCCAAATTATGGGATTTGGTAAAATTCAAATAACTCCCTCCACTTTTATAGAAAATATTTTATATGTAGATGGTTTAAAGCATAATTTGATTAGCATTAGCCAATTGTGTGATAAAGGTTTCAGAGTTTCATTTGAAACTTCTATTTGCACTATTTCTAATCCCATAGACAATAGTATTATATTTACTGGAAATAGAAATGGCAATGTATACTTAATTGATTTAAACAATCTGTCTACTAGTAATCATTGCTTAGTTGCTAATAATGCTAATGTGAATGAGATTGGATGGCTATGACACCGTAGATTAGGTCACGCAAGCATACACCTAATTTCAAAATTAATTAGAATGAATTTAGTTAAAGGTCTTCCAAAGTTAGATTTTGAAAATAACAGAATTTGTGATGCATGTCAATTTGGAAAACAAACTAGAAACTCTTTCAAATCTAAAAATATTGTTTCACTTCTAGGCCACTAGAGCTACTTCACATGGACCTTTTTGGACCTACTAGAACCACTAGTTTAGGAGGAAAGAAATATGGTCTTGTGATAGTAGATGATTATTCTAGATTCACTTGAGTATTATTTTTGGCTCATAAGGATGAGACTTTCCCTATATTCATGAAGTTTTTCAAGAAAGTCACCAATGAGAAAAACGACACCATAATGTCTCTTAGAAGTGATCATGGCATAGAATTTAAAAATTATTTATTTAAAAATTTCTGCATTGAACATGGCATTCATCATAATTTTTCTGCACCTAAATACCACAACAAAACGGAGTTGTAGAAAGAAAGAATAGAACTTTAGAAGACATGACCCGTACCATGCTATGTGAAAGCAACATTCCAAAATACTTTTGGGCGGAAGCCATAAACATGGCATGTTACATTCTTAATAGAGCCCTAATTAGGCCAATTCTTAAGAAAACTCCCTATGAATTATGGAATAATAGGAAACCAAACATTAATTATTTTCATGCATTTGGTTGTAAATATTTCAGTCATAATAATGGTAAAAATAATCTTAGAAAATTTGATGCAAAATCTGATGAAGGCATATTTTTAGGATATTCAACAACTGGTACAGCCTATAGAGTATTTAACAAAAGGAACTTA
This sequence comes from Calamus simplicifolius, assembly GCA_900491605.1. Taxonomy (NCBI): domain Eukaryota; kingdom Viridiplantae; phylum Streptophyta; class Magnoliopsida; order Arecales; family Arecaceae; genus Calamus; species Calamus simplicifolius. Next base: position 404,574 of record UESW01004988.1, on the reverse strand, counting down.
ATTGTAGAAGAATCCATTCATGTAGTTTTTGATGAATCTTTAGCATCAAGTTCAGAAAAGATTGATGATGAGAAAGAGACAATTTTGCTAGAAAGAGGTATTAAAAAATTAAATATAGATGTTTCTTCAGATCATGAACAAGAAGCTAAAGATGATGATTCTCCTAGGGCTGATGTTATTGATACTACACGTAATGATATAAATCTTCCTAGAGATTGGAGATATTCCTATGGACATCCAAAGGAATTGATTATAGGTGATCCATCTCAAGGAGTAAGAACTAGATCATCTATGAGAAATATCAATAATCATCTTGTATTTGTATCTCAAGTCGAACCTAAAACTATTGAAGAAGCTGAAAAAGATAGTAATTGGATGCTAGCTATGCAAGAAGAATTAAATCAATTTACTAGGAATAATGTATGGTCCTTAGTTGATAGACCTAAAAGTCACTCAGTTATAGGATCTAAATGGGTATTTAGAAATAAATTAGATGAAAATGGCATAGTAATTAAAATAAATCTAGATTAGTTGTAAAAGAATATAATCAAGAAGAAGGAATTGATTTTGATGAAACTTTTGCACCTGTAGCTAGATTAGAGGTAATTAGATTATTACTTGCATTTGCATGTCATATGAATATCAATTTATTTCAAATGGATGTTAAGAGTACATTTTTAAATGGTTTTATAAATGAAGAAGTTTTTGTAGAATAACCACCTGATTTTGAAGATCATGAATTTCTAAATCATGTTTTTAAATTACACAAAGCACTAGATGGTTTAAAACAAGCACCTAGAGCTTGGTATGATAGGCTAAGCAAATTTTTAATTGAAAATAATTTTTCTAGAGGAAATGTTGATAAAACCTTATTTTTGAAAAGAAAAGACAAAGATTTATTAGTAGTACAAATCTATGTAGATGATATTATTTTTGGTGCTACTAACAATCTTTTGTGTCAAGAATTTGCTAAGTTAATGCAGGGTGAATTCGAGATGAGCATGATGGGAGAACTCAATTTCTTCCTAGGACTTCAAATCAAACAAAGTAAAGAGGGGATTTTCATCAACCAAACAAAGTACACAAAGAAAATTCTCAAGAAGTTTGGAATTGAATCAATCAAACCCCTTGGAACACCTATGAGTCCTTCATGCAAATTAGACAAAGATGACATATGCATTGAAGTCCCCTCCCATCCTTGTTGCAACCATAGTTGAATCCTAATACCCTTTATTCCTGGGCACAAATGTCTTTTGCCATGAAAGTGTGTATACCACCTCCATTTGGTGGGATTACCACAATCTCATAGTTGGGTGCTCCAATTGTGTACACAAGATTGTCAATGGCAATAGAGACAATGAATCTTAAAGGGATGAGGATGATTTGATGAAACTCTTCTTCATCAGGAAGGTGAGGAGGTAATTGGTGATGGAGTGTGTACTGGGGTGAATGAATAGGTTTTAAGGTGGTCACAAATTTAAGAATGATGAAATTGAGGATTTGAAAAGGTGAAAGTAGATTACAATCAAACCATGACTCAACATATTCTAATTGGTGATCATTGATGGCATCACTCAAACCTTAAAATGACTTGTTTGGTGTCACCAATTTAAAACCACCATTGGTTATTGTCTTTTCAGTTTTTTTCCTTGGCATTTCTATTAATTAGCAAATAAATTTATTGATCTAAATTATTTTACTGACTGCTTTTATCTTTTTGGAACCTAGAAGCATATGTCTATTTTACTAATCAAGATTTACGTATAACAAGGAAATGATGGTGTTGACATAAACATTTGAACAACTTACATCTTATTGGAACCTAGAAAGGTCTGTCTGACTTATGAATCTATATTTATTTGTCAATATAAATAACAAGAGTTTAAATGATGAAGAAATTAACAAAATGAGTAATACGAATGGACAAGAAAGGTTACCAGGAGGATCATAGCCCTTCTCAAAACTCAAAAATGTAAAACTAACAGAATAAACTCTGACTACACAAATAAACTTTCAGGAAAAAAAAAAAGATTTCAAAATGACATTAAAAGTCAAAATAGTTAATCAGTATTATCCATGATTGGTTTTGGTCATTTTCAATGTAAACTAATCAAAACTATCAAAGCCCAATATTGGTGGTCAATTTCTTCTCAATTTCAACCAAAACCATCTGCTTCAGTTGGAGCAATCAGCACTGGGTGATACTTAAAATAATGCTATGTAGGTTGATTGGACCGCTTGTATCCAATATGCATGTTCATGGTTCATTTAACTCCATATAAGAGTACAGGTGAAAAAAGGAAAAGAAAATGTTTACAAAGAAATAAACCATTAGATATGAGTTGAAAACAGTAGAAGAAAAGAAGACCTGACAATACCTAGCTAATATGTAGGACAGCAAATCAAGATTCAACAATATGCAGCATTTATTATGAGTTGATGTTGCTAGGCCATTGATTCTAAACCTCTCTTCCATCTAGTTCCATCAAAAACACTTAAAAGGCAGCACAAATTAAAATCACATGTTTTTAGAATACTCAATATTTGTATAGTGATTATCAATAAGTGAGATATTGAAATTCATAACGTCATCAAAATTTCATATTACTCAGAACTTCTTGTGTTTACATGTTGTCATCAATCCTGTCATTCTCCTTCTCCTTTATTTTATTTTTTGTTGACTACCTGTTTCCCTCTTAGAGTTGTGAATCCTAGTATTCAACTTGCTAGAAGTTACCAGGGTCTAACCTAGCAAATTGTAATCATGCATCGGTATCATCATTCCTATATCACTCGGTAGTCAAGTAAAAAAAATAGGCAAAAACACAAAATTGGCTGTTGAAGGCATAGAACTAGTGGAGATATCATGGTAATCACATCACCTTTCATGATTCACTACCTAACCATAATCATTTACCACAATCTCCACCTCTATAATCATATGTCAGATGATGGGAACTTTTCCCTCCTCGATGAGTTTGGCAATGAATCAAGCACCTTATGATCCTGATCACCTTTCTAAATTCATTTTCACTTTTCCTTAGGCAAATTGATGAGATTTTGGTTATGAAAATGGTTTTGAACAGTAATTAAGAAAAAAAAGAATGCAGTGAAAATGATGGAAGATAATAAGGAGGCATGTATGGATATTCATCGACACATTTGCATTCGTTGGTGGCCTTGGCCTTCCCGAGCATCATGTCAAGATCCTCCTTGAGCTTCTCATCCCACTTGATGAGCTGGTTCATGAAGATACCAAAGAGCCCCCAACCCTAGCATGTGCTCCCATGGATCTACGATCCAATCAATCCCCCAAAAATAGAGATCATGATCCTAAAGAATTGAATCGAAGCAAAAGTAAATGTCAAAGAGATGGGATCATTGTTTGGAGGGGAAGAAGAGAATAGGGAAGAGATTGTACACCTCATGCAGGGAGCTTGTGGAGGGCATTGGAATAAACTTCGTGCCTAGCCTCAATAGGGCTCCCAGCACTGTTGCGATCATTGGCATCTTCTGCCTCCATCACTGCTCTAATCTCCTATCTTCTCTGCCTCGGTGAAAATTAGTACCCATCGTCGGCTCAAAAACCCTCTCAATTTAGTGTTCGGCACATATGGTGCGCTATGTCGATGAAGATATTGAGGTGAGGGACTTCAATGAGTGGATGTGATTGTTTCAAGCCCTAGAATTTTATGGTTGAAAAGCGCTGGATAGAGCTCAGGTGGAACTAGACTTTGGGCTCGGGTAGGCTAGAGGCAAGTTAGGTTCGAGCTTTCAACTTGATCTAGTAGAACAGAACCTAATTAAATTTCTAATGGAGTTCGGATCCATACTCTACCCAGTCGAGGCTCAACCTAAAACCCAAGCCAGACTCAAGGTCTAAAGATTGAGCCTAATATTTGATCTGATCAGCCCTCCCTGATTCATGAGCTTGATTCAATGTAAACCTGTTACTCCTTTTTTACCCCTCTCTTGATCTTCAAACAAAGGAGAGGATTTGTTAGGTTGAGGTTGCTTTAGCAAGTATTAATTATCCTTTTATTGGGACTATTTATTTCTTTTGATAATAAATTCCTATTCAAGAATTACTTTCACATGCTAGTTTGATGCTCCTTTGGTACTTCAAACCGCACAAAAATTTAATGAATTCCAATATTCTAGTGAGATGAGATTTTCTCAATCCTGTTGTAGATAGATCTACCAAACAAAACCTCAAATAATTAATAGAATGATCAGATGCTTACCAATAAAAGATTAACACATTAAGCCAAAAACTACCTCCTCATTATCCTATTTTGACAAATCAGCTCAAACCAGTTAGCCTTAAATAATCAACAAGAACCTGTCTAAATTTCAAGAATGTCCCTAAAGGATAGTAAACGTATATTTCTACCTTATCAGAAAAAGGTAGCAAACCACATACACCCTTGTAAAGATAACAAAGCAATCTAAAATAGTCAATAATACTCCCAAATCGAAAAATAATTATCACAAACCCTCATTTACTCATTTATTGCATACAATTCAATCAAATATATCACCATATCCTTACATCACTATGAACCCTCTATATTTCATAGAATCCGCACAAAACCTTACACTCCATAATTAACTAATAACTTTAGCCTCATTGAGTGTGCACGCGCGTGTGTGAGAGAGAGAGAGAGAGAAGGGGGATATTTAGGATATCACTTATATTTTTATTGTGATAGAATATGATAATACAATGGGGTCACATATAACAGTACAAGTGGTTCAAAATCTCATTCACTACAAGAAAATAATGAAATAGCGACGTAATTTTAGCGACGCAAGATGCGTCGCTAAAATTGCGACTACATTGCGATGCCTCCGCGTCAAAAAAAATATTGTGATGCAAATAGCGACGCATTAGCGACTCAATAAACCATAAAATTAAAAAAAATAATTTTTAAATTTAGCGATGCAAAAATGCATCACAATATTTATAAAATGTTTTTTTAAAATATTATTAAAGGAATAAAATATTGCGACACAGCTAAGTGTGTCGCAATATTTTTTAAAAAAATTAATTAAGTTAAATAGCGACGCATTAGCGACGCAATAAACATAAAATGAGAAAAAATATATTTAATATAGCGACGCAAAAATTGCGTCACAAATATTAATAAAAAAATTGATTTTTATAAAATATAATTATGAAATAAAAATATTGCGACGCAACTCAGTGCGTCGCAATATATTTGAAAAACATAATAATTTTAAATAGCGACGCATTAGAGACGCAATAGACCAAAAAATTGTAAAATTTAATTTTAATTTAGCGACGCACTAATTGCATCACAATTATTTTAAATTAAATTAATTTTTATAAATATTAATATAAAAAAAAATATTGCGACGCAAAACAGTGCGTCGCAATGTTTTTAAAAAACATAATTATTTTAAATAGCGATGCATTAGCGATGCAAAAAACCAAAAAATATAAAAAATATTTTTAAATTTAGCAATGCAATAATTGTCACAATTAATTTAAATAAAATTTATTCTAAGAAAATAGTATTATGAAATAAAAATATGCGATGCAATCCAGTGCATCACAATGTTTTGTTAAAAATAAATATATTAATTAGCGACGTAATAGCGATGCAATAAAACAGTAAAGTAATAAAAAAAATTTTATTTAACGATGCAAATTAATGCGTCGCATATTTTAAAAGAAATTCATAATGCCAAATTAGTGAGGCATTAGCAACGCAATAAATTAGAAAATATAATTAAAAATTAATAATGTCCGAGATTGATCGTCGTCGACCGTGATCGATCATGGCTTCGATCGATTGCAACCATCGGGTCGTCGCCGATCGGATCGATCGCGACGGTCCAAGATCGGTCGTCGCCGATCGGATCGATCATGGCTTGGATCGATGGTAACCGTCGGATCATCGCCGATCGAGATCGATCATGGCTTCGATCGATCGCAACCATCGGATCGTCACCGATCGATCGATCGCGACAGTCCAAGATCGGTAGTCGCCGACCGGGATCAATCATGGCTTCGATCGATCGCAACCCTTGATCGTCACCGATCTGATCGATCGCGACGGTCGAGATCGGTCATCGCCGATCAGGATTGATCATGGCTTGGATCGATCGCAACCGTCGGATCATCGCCGACTAGGATCGATCATGGCTTGGATCGATCGCAACCGTCGGATCGTCACTGATCCGATTGATCGCCACGGTCCGAGATAGGTCGTCGCCGACCGGGATTGATCATGGCTTGGATCGATCGCAACCATCGGATCATCGCCGACCGGGATCGATCATGGCTTGGATCGATCGCAACCGTCGAATCATCGCCGACCGGAATCGATCATGGCTTCGATCGATCGCAACCATCGGATCGTCGCCGATCCGATCGATCACCACGGTCCGAGAGAGGTCGTCGCCGACCGGGATCGATCATGGCTTGGATCGATCGCAACCGTTGGATCATCGCCAACCGGATCGATCGCGACGGTCTGAGATCGATCGTCGCCGACCGGGATCGATCATGGCTTGGATCAATGGCAACCATTGGATCATCGCCGATCGAGATCGATCATGGCTTCGATCGATCGCAACCGTCGGATCATCACCGATCCGATCGATCGTGACAGTCCGAGATGGTAGTCGCCGACCAGGATCGATCATGGCTTCGATTGATCGCAACCCTTGATCGTCACCGATCCGATCGATCGCGACGGTCCGAGATTGGTCGTCGCTGATCAGGATCGATCATGGCTTGGATCGATCGCAACCGTCGATCATCACCGACGGGATTGATCATGGCTTGGATCGATTGCAACCGTTGGATTGTCGCCTATCCGATCGATCGCCACGGTCCAGATAGGTCATTGCCGACTGGGATCGATCATGGCTTGGATCGATCGCAACCGTTGGATCGTCGCCGACCGGGATCGATCATGGCTTGGATCGATCGCAACCGTCGGATCATCACCGACCGGGATCGATCATGGCTTCGATCGATCGCAACCGTCGGATCGTCGCCGATCCGATCGATCGCCACGGCTACTACTAGGACAGAATTAAATGACTTTTCTTCAAGCAAATCCTAGCATTCTTCTCTAGCCAGGGTTGACAGCAAACAACCAATAATAGCTTATCTTAGGATCTTTAGGTTGACTTGGCACCCTCTTCTTTCTCCTCCGAGTCCATATAGATGGAAGAGATGCGCCCCATATTTTATCTTTAGCTTATCCTTTTGACAACCATAGGCTTCTAGAGAAGAGTTTGGGTAAGGCCTTTTGTGCAAAAGAACACTTGATGGTCTTTCGCGCAGATAACCTTTCGATCGTCCATTTCATGCTTTAAGATCTAGATAACCTAAAACAAGGAGGCATTCATTTGATGGAGGTCAGATGGACCTGATCTATTTCATTTCAAAGGATTCCAATACTTTTGGCATCCGTCCGAGTAAGGTGGTAAGAGAGAGATGCATAGAGAGCAAAGGGGACAGCATCCTCCAACCAAGCCTCACTTCTTTCCAATATGTTCTTCCTCCTCTCCTTCCAAGCGAAGGTAAATCATTCATCCCATGAACTTGAATTTATGAAAGTGAGACCTAAAAAGAAGAGGGTTGCTAATCATTCATCCCTTCTCTCAAGATACGAACCATTATCTTTATTCTTTCCCTTTTATTTCTTCATTGGAGAATAGTGATATTTATAAGTAACCATATTTTCAAATAAAAATAATGAGACATAGGCCATTATCCTCTTTTTTTTTTCTCTTTTCGTTCTTCATTAAACAATGAAGATATTCATAACCTTCTATTCGTATAAAGATAATGGGATAAGGCTATTATTCTTATTTTTTTGCCTTTTTAGATCTTCACTAAAGAATAGGGTTACTTATAAGCAATCGTATATTCATATAAAAATAATGGGATAGAGGCATTACTCTTATTCTTTTATTCTTTTACTTCTTCGCTGAAGAACCAGAATACTTTGAGTGATCATATATACATATAAAAATAATAGGATGGTACCATTATTCTTATTATTTTGCTCTTTTGCTTCTTCACAAAAGACCTAGGTTATTTATAAGTAACCTATATTCGTATAAAGATAACGGAATAGGGGCATTATCATTGTTCTTTTGCTCTTTTATTTTTCATTAAAAAACTGAGATATTATAACTTCAATCTAGTTCCATGAAAAAGAACTTAAAAGGCATAACAAATTAAAATAACATGTTTTTAGAGCTCATACTTGTATTGTGTTTAGCAATAAGTAAGATTCCTAAAATTCGTAACTATGTTGTACCTTAATAGTATGGTACGATATGGCCAGTATGGACTGGTTACCTCAGTAAATCCAGATTCTCAATCCTAATTTTCAACTTGACAGAAGTTACCAGGGTCTTGGAGGAACCTAGCGAATTGTAATCATGCATCTCATCTCGCATGCGCAAGTCAAGCAAAAAATATTAAGCTGGCTTCTGATAGCATGGAACTAGTGACAATTCATGGTAACTACGTCGCACTGCCTAACCATCATCATCTACTACCTCTGCAATCATGGGCCAGATCATAGCAACATTTCCCTCCTCGATGAGTTTGGCAACTAATCAAAGCACCTTAGCATCCCGATTGACCTTTATAAATTCATCTTTCACCATTCTTTAGAAAAATTGATGAGCAGTTTTGAGGGGAAATTAAGAAGAACAAAAGGACATGGAAAAAAAGTTTGAAGCAAACAAGGGGGCAAGATCTAAAAAATATAGATACTAGGATGTTTGGTCTCTTTTTTTTTATTATTAGGTTCCCCTATCTTTTGGGCATTTATCATTTAGCTACCTCTATTCTATGCCATCTTGATATATCTACTAGTCAATATCAATATATTCTTACCTCCACTGCCCCACTACCAAGAAAAAAGAGAAATTCTAACGTATAGCTAGTAATACTAACAATTATTATTTCTTTTCTAAAAGCACTAAAAAAATTAATTGAAATAAGATAATGCTACTTAAAATTTTGAGAAGCTGAATTAGAGGAGATGCATCATGACTTTTTGGTTTGAGATTCAATAATGTGCTGATATCTGCCTCATATAACATACCTGGGTTCAAGTTAGAATCAAAGTATTAGCTCGACAAAAGATATGTAATTATAATAATGTGTTAATATTTGTTAATAAGAAAAACCCAAAGTTTAGAAAGCGATTACTTTTGCTATTTGTATAAGCATTTCGCAGCGAAAAGCCAACTCTCATGTTTGCCACCTCTACGCACTTGTATGCAAGAGTAGCAACTAAGAATTTTCCGTTCTTCTCATTAGTTTGTGCGAAGTAGCTGCATTTAAAGAATGATTTCTAGTCAATAAATTGATGTTAATAAAAAATCATTAAGATTGAGAGGATGCGATTAGGATTCACTATATTAAGATTGCAAGGTTACAAGTAATAATATCCCCAATCCAGAATCCATAAGCTAAAACAAAGAATATATATTAAAAAATGATATAATCAAAACTTTTAAGTGTATCTGCACTCATAATATTTGATATCGAGTTAACCTCTTAATACATCTAAAATCACCTAAATTAGAGTTCAATAAGGAAGTTGTAAGCAATTTTATGAACATATGATGAATTTTTTATAAATTGTAATTTTTCTTCCGATTTTTATATATAATTCTTTATTGCAAAAATAGATATTAAATGACTCAAAGTCTGGTTGGAGTTTAAAGTCTATTTTTTATTCATTTATTTAATATTAATCCATCTAGTTCTTTTAAAAAATTAGTTTCCTTATGGGAGTAAAAAATCTAATAGTTTTAGAAAATTGATATCCTATGAAAAATAAAATACCCGTTCGCTTTAAGAAATATCGTCATGGTTTTTGGTTAATAAATCGATGTTAGTCAAAAATCATCAAGATTGTGGGGATGTGAGTATTCAAAGTACTTAGATTTTGGGGATGCAAGTATGCACCAATCTTCTTCGCACTATGGGTAAAAGAAAACATAATCTAGCATGTCAACGGCAGGGGTATAACACAGACTAAAATGGTCTGTTTTTTTCATGCATTTACTTTTTAAGAGAAATGGTCAAGTGCTCAGATTGCTTTTTGATTTGTCAAGGCGAAGCTGGGATCTTCCAATTCATCAACAAGTCTATAAAGGCAAGTGGTTTAGAATCCTAATGTAAATATGTTATCACTTTGACACCACAAACATGTTGGGAATTTCATATGTTATATATGAATCAAATTCATATAACACGCAGTGGAAAATAAAAAAATAAATACGAATTTAATTCCCAAAGCCCAAGATCCTCAGGGAACAGATTCAGTTAACAAGAAATAACACATGATTATTTTAATAAATCATACATGTGTTCTTTATTGGGGATGATCCCCGATGAAGCCGGTAAACGATTTACCACTAGCCGTCCACGTCCGGCTCTAATGGTGATCCACGCGAAGATCTTTGGATGATGTCAGGATTGGATAATAACCTTCTTGCGAGGGGTGCTAGCGCCTCTTTTCTTTTCTATTGATTTTCAAATCAAAAAAGGATTTCTTGATTAAGATCAAATATTGATCAATCAAGAGAGAGAAAGGGACGTCTAGAGAGAGAAAGTATGTTTTAGAGAGAGAAAGGAGGTGTTAGGCATCCAAGAGAGAGAAGAGAGGAGTTGGTGTATCTTTCGAAGGGGGTATTTCTCTCCCTTTTATACATTAAAAGGAGGTTGTGTGGTTCCATAAAAAAAGGGATTTTATCACAACCACCTAACCATTCAACCTTATCAAGTTGATAACAATTATCCTAACAAATTTAGGATATTTGCTATCATGATAATGTTAAGATTACAACCACCAAACCACATCCCTAAAAATTAGGAAATTGGTTATCCCATGAAACCAACATCGCAACCTTAAATTTGGCTTCATGAGAATGCCCCAAATCATGGGGTTACTCCTTCATGATGTGGAGATGGGTCATGTCCATCACATGGGCATGGATCCATCCTCCACGTGGCACGATCTCAGCCCTCGGTTTAATTGGGTTTCCATGAATCAAATCATGCCATCATATGGACCCAATTAAATACCATATTATTAATCTCAATTAATCTAAGCCATCCATCACATGGATCAAGCCTAATTAATGGATTTCATATGTACATCTCATGTACAAAAGGTCTCTCTTTTGAACAAAAAATTATTTTCTCTATAATGAATCCTATTCATCAATTTCATGTTCTCTCATTAAGATTGAGTCAAACCCAATCCTAATTTATTGGTTATCTGATTTGAATTAAGTCCAACTTAATTCCCATTTTACTTCATCCAAAATCTTCTTAATGCGTGTGACCCATTAGGTCCCTTGACACGTTGGTAATAATCATGTCCCTAATATTGACCCTAAAGATGACTTGATCAACACCTTGTCCAAGTCAATTCTTTAACCAAATCAACTCTTTGATTAAGTCAAAGAATCCATGATTATAGATCATGAGTGGCCTCTAGCAAAGCATCATGACCACCCAAGTTTTAAGGGTTTGTTGATGTGGTCATCAACACCTGTCCATGAACGGTTACCGTACGATTCAATCCCTTCGTCACATATCCCAGATCAATCAGTGGTATGGAATGTGTCAACCATATAATTGATCTTTGTTTACTTGATCTCAAAAAAATTGACTCATATGAATTAGAACTTCGAAACCATTTCGAATTCCAACTCAACCTTGCAAGGATTTAACAGTCAATTTAATCCATCAAGTGGCCGTGGGATATAACCCTTTCTATCAAGGGAGACGAATCATGTCTTGATCAAATACCACCTTCATGTGCTTCATATCATACCCAATCGACACCATATTTGCCACCTGTGGCTAGAGCGATGTTTGCATGTCGTCAAAGCATGATATTCCACACATAAGGTGCAATGAAGATCTCATGTCAAAGGATCACTCGCACCACCGTCATCAAAGATCAACCATCGACACTATATAGAATATCCATATGGGATCTCTATGCGGGTCATCAAATGTATTGTTACAATAACGAACATCCACACACCATATCCAAGTATCTTCATACTTCAGCTTGCAAGATCAGCTGCACACCATAAGGGTGAAGATATGCAATGTGTGCTAGTCTCAACGCGTTCGACAGTGTCCAATCCTGTCTACGCATCGACTAGGAAAGTTTAAAGAATCGAACCATAATGTGCAATTTTGGATCTCACAATTTGTAATCTCTATTACAAATTCCATATGCACAGTTCGCATTCTTTTGGACTTTATCTCACAGGAAAATATATCTAATATATATATAAAAATACCTGGATAGATAAAGAAACCAATAAATTTGATTTGCATTCATAAAGAAATGTGTACAAACTAGCATCTTATCCAATTGGATCTAGGGCACACATTAACAATCTTCCACTTGCACTAGAGCCAATCACCCATGTATCTAATACCAAGTGACTCAGCATGACTATCATGCTTCTACTGCGGTAGGACTTTAGTGAACGGATCGGCAATATTGTCATCCATGGGGACTCGTTCTATTTTTATATCATTTCGTCCAATGATTTCTCTAATTACATATATCTTCTAAGTACATGTTTGGACCTCTGATGAGACCTTGGCTCCTTGGCTTGTGCAATAGCTCCATTGTTATCATAATACAAGAATATTGGATTAACAATGCTTGGAACCACTCCAAGTTCAGTGATAAACTTTTTGATCCAAACTGCTTCTTTAGCTGCATCTAATGCTGCAATGTACTCGGCTTCAGTTGTAGAGTCGGTGGTTGTCACCTGCTTGAAACTCTTCCAGCTGACTGCACCACCATTGACTGTGAATACATAGCCTGATTGTGATTTATAATCATCTCCATCAGACTGAAAACTAGATTCCGTGTAACCTCGAACTATAAGATTGGGTCCTCCATAAACCAAGAACATATCCTTAGTTCTTCGCAAGTACTTAAGGATATTCTTGACTTCCATCCAATGTTTCTCACCAGGATTTGCTTGATATCTACTCATGATACTCAAGGCATAAGAAACATCAGGCCTCGTACATAGCATCGCATACATAATGGATCCAATTGCTGATGCGTATGGTATCCTATCCATGTACTCTCTTTCTTCTTGGGTCTTAGGACTCATGTCCTTGGAGAGATGTACACCATGCGACATTGGCAGGAATCCCTTCTTGGATTCCTCCATGCTAAACCGCTTTAGCATCTTCTTTATGTACGTGGATTGGGTCAATCCAAGCAACCTTCTAGATCTATCTCTATAGATCTTTATACCAAGTATATAGACTGCTTCTCCCAAATCCTTCATGGAGAATTTACCTGACAACCAATCCTTCACTTCTTTAAGGAAGGATATATTGTTTCCTATTAATAATATGTCATCCATATAATATCAAGAAAATAATATCACTCCCACTAACCTTCTTGTACACACATGGATCATCCTCGTTTTTGATAAAATCAAACTCTTTGATTGTCACATCAAATCGGATGTTCCAACTTCTAGAGGCTTGCTTAAGTCCATAAATAGACCTTTGTAGCTTGCACACTTTCTTAGGATCTATGGATTCAAAACCCTCTGGTTGTGTCATATACACATCCTCCTCTAAATTTTCATTTAGGAAGGCAATCTTGACATCCATCTGCCAGATCTCATAGTCAAAATATGCTGCTATTGCAAGCAAAATCCTTATGGACTTATGTATGGCTACAGATGAAAAGATTTCATCAAAGTCAACACCTTGTCTTTGCTTGTAACCTTTTGCAACTAGCCTTGCCTTATAGGTAATCACATTACCATCCATGTCGGTCTTCTTCTTGAAAACCCATTTGCACCCAATGGGTTTTACCCCTTCAGGTGGATCAACCAAGGTCCATACCGGGTTGTCATACATGGAGTCCATCTCAGATTTCATGGCCTCAAGCCATTTCTCATAGTCAATATTAGACATTGCCTCCTTGTAGTTGGTAGGCTCATCATCCTCTATAAGAAATGCATATTTCTTAGGGATGCGAATTGTCCTACTAGATCTACGTAGCTGGTGTGTACTTGGAGCCACCTGTTGCTTTTCATGTAACGTCTGCCTGAATGTGGGTTGAGTCTCCTGCTCAACTCCCACTATATTCGGCATATGCTCCATTCCATCTAATGGGTCAATATTAATTTGTGGTTCTTGAGCTTAACTAAGTTCAATCTTACTCCCACTACCCATTGTGAGAATCTCATTCTCTAGAAATATGGCATGTCTTGAGACAAACACCTTTTTCTCAAGTGGGTGGTAGAAGTAATATCCTTTTGTTTGTTTTGGATATCCCACAAAATTGCATTTATCAGATCTAGCTTCTGACTTGTCTGATTCATTATGCTTCACATAAGCGTAACAGCCCCAAACCCTTAAATGATTAAGGGATGGTTTCTTTCCATACCATATCTCATAGGGAGTGGAGTTGACTGATTTAGATAGAACTTGGTTTAAGGTATATTCGGCAGTTTCTAGCGCATAACCCCAAAACATTTTTGAAAGATCTGCAAGGCTCATCATGGAACGTACCATGTCTAACAGTGTACGATTTCTCGTTTCTGACACACCATTATGCTGTGGTGTACCAGGAGGAGTCCATTGAGGAAGAATTTCATTCTCCTTCAAATAATCTATGAACTCATGGCTTAAGTATTCACCACATCGATCTGATCGAAGTATCTTAATACTCTTGTCATTTTATTTTTCTACTTCATATCTAAATTCTTTGAACTTTTCAAAGGCTTCAGATTTGTGCTTCATCAGGTATACATAACCATATCTACTATGGTCATCTATGAACGTGATGAAATAAGAAAAACCTCCTATGGCTTGAAGTTGATGGGTCCACATACATCCGAATGTACTAAACCCAAACATTCAGTTGCTCGCTCACCTTTTTGGTAAAAGGTGACTTGGTCATCTTGCCAAGTAAGCATGACTCGCATTCCTCAAACGATTCCCAATCGAATGAGCCCAAGTATCCATCTTTATGTAACTTCGTTAAACGAGTTTCATTTATATGGCCTAAACGACAATGCCATAGGTATGAATCCCTAGAATTATTTGATTTTAATCTTTTTGATTCAATATTGAGAATTGGGGCTTGAAGATTAAGAACATAAATTCCATTGAACAATTTAGCAGAACCAAAGAACATTTTGTTCTGAAAAATAGAAATATCATTATTTCCAATTTCAAAAGAATACCCATTCATTACTAAACATGAAACGGATATGATATTCTTTGTTATGTTCGGCACAAAGTAACAATTACTAAGTTCTATTTCAAGCCCTGTGGGCAAAGATAAAAAGCAAATTCCTACAGCTAATGCAGCAACCTTTGCTCCATTTTCCATGCGCAGAATCACTTCATCCTTTCCCAGTCTTCTACTGTTTCTTATCATCTGCATATTAGTACAAATATGAGACACACAACCGGTATCCAATACCCAAGTGGAATAAGAAGTAATAGAAGAATACATCTCAATTATGAATGTACTTGATGTTGAAGCATCAGTATGCTTCTTTTCTTTTAGACTTGCCAAATAAGCCATGCAGTTACGCTTCCAGTGCCCATCCTTGTTACAGAAGTGACATTTTCCTTTGGAAGCATCCTTCTTGGCTATATTCTTCTTAATGCCTTTTGTTCGCTTGGTTGTCTTGCCCTTTATCCTTTTTGATGCTAGGCTCAGCATTAGTCAGCATATTTGCAAGCTCTGGCAATGTAGCCTCAAGTCTGTTCATGTTGAAATTCAACACAAAATGCGAATAGCTAGGAGGCAATGACTGTAAAACCAAGTCGATACTCAGTTCATGGTCCATTACGAAACCCAATCGCGCTAACTTCTCAATCAAATTGATCATTTTCAGCACGTGTTCACCCACTGATGAACCCTCAGTCATTTTGCACTGAAACAACTCTTTGGAGGTTTGAAACCTCTCATAGCGAGATTGTGCACCAAACAACTCTTGCAGGTGCATCAAAATCTCATGAGCATTTAAATGCTCATGCTGTTTTTGAAGATCTGGTGACATAGATGCCAACATCAAGCATGTGGCCATCTCTTCAGCATCTCTATGCCGATTGTATGCCAGAAGAACTTCATTTGAAGCATCCGTAGGTGGGACCTCTGGTGCTGCCTCATCAAGGACATATAGGATTTTCTCAGATCGTAGAACGATCTTGATATTCCTTAGCCAATCATGAAAATTAGGTCCGGTTAGCTTGTTGGATTCTAGGATACCTCTGAGATTGATGTTCACACTCATGGTGTCTCTAATAACTGGGAAAAAATAGAACAAGTCAATTATTATGAATGCAAATCATCGATTTAATATGGAAATGTTAACATTTTAATTAAATCGATTTCTCCTACTATTTTATCGAGCTCAATAGCCCTCTCTATTAATCTCAAAAAATTATCAAATAATTTTCTAGTGGGCTAGGACCCTCAAATTGACTTACCTTGACCTTGGCTATGACACAACAAATCTTAGTAAGCCAAATTAGGTAGATTTGTATCAATCACATCAAATGTGACTCTTAGATCATTTAGGGGACATTGCCTTGTCAATCATATCTGATGTGATCACCCTAAACATTGCCTCTAGATTAGACTAACCCTGACTATGGCCAATTATGCCAGCTAACCTAATTAAGTCAACCCATTGTTCCCCAATCAACTCCTCATAGGTTCACTTGATCTTGGCTATGGCACAACAAATCTCATGCCCTAATGATTTTGTATCATGTGAACAATGGAAGGCTAATGACTTAATATTCGTGAAGGGATTTAGCGCATTTAGGTCCATCATGCATGTACAACATTTGTATCATGCTAGGTTACATATCCTATTTGTGAATTTTAGATTAATTTCAATTAACCTAAATTTCATAAGATCCAATCTTATGATTGGGACTCCTAATCAAATTAGGATCCTGATCACTATCTAATATGGGAACCCTAATCATGTGACCAAATCAATTGCTACCATCCTGATTAACCTTAATTGATCTAATCAATTAAAGCTTTCCTTAACAATGGCCAGATCAACTGATCAATGGGGTCCTATTTAGCATACCCTTCGATCCCATTGAATGGGTTTTCCCAGGCAGCGAACTGAGCAATTAAAAACCATGATCGCACCTTTCTAGACACCATTGTAGTTAAGCCCAATTGATTTGATCAATTATGGAATCATAGGATCAAACAATGATATGGTTAAATCTAATTTTTCTTAAACCTTATCATCTATTACATATTATGATAAGATAAGATAGTTATCTTTAGGGATTTATGATAAGTATCAAATATTTTATAACAATTTATTTTATATATTTGTCTTATCATTATCTGTTATGATAAATTTATTTTCATCACATGAAAATCCTAATTGGTCTCTATCATAACATCCCTAACATGATAACATGTCAAAATTTAAAATTTTAATTTTAATCTTGATTATCATGTTATCATGATATAATTATTTTAGACTTTAATCACGTTATTTATCATGTCAAAATTAAATTCTGAACATGATATGTTAAATTTCAGCCTTTATGATTATGTCATACATAAATCATAATTTTTAATTTTTAACATGATCAAATCTAAATAATTCATTTTATTATCATATAATAAACTTATTAAATATTTAATCTTCATCAATATAATTATTTCAGATTTTAATCATGTTATTTATCATGTCAAAATTAAATTCTAAACATGATATGTTAAATTTCAGCCTTTATGATTATGTCACACATAAATCATAATTTTTAATTTTTAACATGATCAAATCTAAATAATTCACATTTATTATCATATATAAACTTATTAAATATTTAATCTTCATCAATATAATTATTTCATATTTTAATCATGTTATTTATCATGTCAAAATTAAATTCTAAACATGATATGTTAAATTTCAGCCTTTATGATTATGTCATACATAAATCGTAATTTTTAATTTTTAACATGATCAAATCTAAAAATTCACATTTATTATCATATAATAAACTTATTAAATATTTAATTTTATCATATGGCAATATTTATATTTTACATCGCATGTAAAATTTAGATCTATGTTTATAAAAACTAGAACTCAGGTAATCTATCAAATTAACTGAATTTGAAGCCTGAGGAGGCTCTGATACCACTGTTGAGAATTTCGTATGTTATATATGAATCAAATTCATATAAAACAGTGAAAAATAAAAATAAATATAAATTTAATTCCCAAAGCCCAAGATCCTTAGGGAACATATTTAGTTAACTAGAAATAACACATGATTATTTTAATAGATCATACATGTGTTCTTTATTGGGGATGATGCCCGATGAAGCCGGTAAACGATTTACCACTAGCCGTCCATGCGTCCGGCCTCTAATGGTGATCCACGCGAAGATCTTTGGATGATGTCCTCTCAGGATTGGATGATAACCTTTTGCGAGGGGTGCTAGCGCCTCTTTTCTTTTCTATTAATTTTCCAAATCAAAAAAGGATTTCTTGATCAAGATCAAATATTGATCAATCAAGAGAGAGAAAGGGACGTCCTAGAGAGAGAAAGGATGTTTTAGAGAGAGAAAGGGGTGTTAGGCATCCAAGAGAGAGAGAAGAGAGGAGTTTGGTATATCTCTCGAAGGGGTATTTTTCTCCCTTTTATACATGGAAAAGGAGGTTGTGTGGTTCCATAAAAAAAAAGAATTTTATCACAACCACCTAACCATTTAACCTTATCAAGTTGATAATAATTATCCTAACAAATTTAGGATATTTCCTATCATGATAATGTTAAGATTACAACCATCAAACCACATCCCTAAAAATTAAAAATTGGTTATCCCATGAAACCAACGTCGCAACCTTGAATTTGGCTTCATGAGAACGCCCCAAATCATGGGTTCACTCCTCCATGATGTGGAGATGGGTCATGTCCATCACATGGGCATGGATCCATCCTCCACGTGGCACGATCTCAGCCCTCGGTTTAATTGGTTTCCATGAATCAAATCATGCCATCATATGGACCCAATTAAATACCATATTATTAATCTCAATTAATCTAAGCCATCCATCACATGGATCAAGCCTAATTAATGGATTTCATATGTACATCTCATGTACAAAAGGTCTCTCTTTTGAACAAAAATTTTTTTCTCTATAATGAATCCTATTCATCAATTTCATGTTCTCTCATTAAGATTGAGTCAAACCCAATCCTAATTTATTGGTTATCTGATTTGAATTAAGTCCAACTTAATTTCCATTTTACTTCATCCAAAATCTTCTTAATGTGTGTGACCCATTAGGTCCCTTGACACGTTGGTAATAATCATGTCCCTAATATTGACCCTAAGGATGACTTGATCAACACCTTGTCCAAGTCAATTCTTTAACCAAATCAACTCTTTGATTAAGTCAAAGAATCCATGATTATAGATCATGAGTGGCCTCTAGCAAAGCATCATGACCACCCAAGTGTTAAGGGTTTGTTGTCATGGTCATCAACACCTGTCCATGAACGGTTACCGTACGATTCAATCCCTTCGTCACATATCTCAGATCAATCAGTGGTATGGAATGTGTCAACCATATAATTGATCTTTGTTTACTTGATCTCAGAAAAATTGACTCATATGAATTAGAACTTCGAAACCATTTTGAATTCCAACTCAACCTTGCAAGGATTTAACAGTCAATTTAATCTATCAAATGGCCGTGGGATATAACCTTTTCTATCAAGGGAGACGAATCCTGTCTTGATCAAACACCACCTTCATGTGCTTCATATCATACCCAATCGATACCATATTTGCCACCCATGGCTAGAGCGACGTTTGCATATCGTCAAAGCATAATATTCCACATAAGATGCAATGAAGATCTCAAGTCAAAGGATCACTCGCACCACCGTCATCAAAGATCAACCATCGACACTATATAGAATATCCATATGGGATCTCTGTGCGGGTCATCAAATGTATCGTTACAATAACGAACATCCACATACCATATCCAAGTATCTTCATACTTCAGCTTGCAAGATCAGCTGCACACCACAAGGGTGAAGATATGCAATGTGTGCTAGTCTCAACGGCGTTCGATAGTGTCCAATCCTGTCTATGCGTCGACTAGGGAAGTTTAAAGAATCAAACCATAATGTGCAATTTTGGATCTCACAATTTGTAATCTCTATTACAAATTCCATATGCACAATTCGCATTCTTTTGGATTTTATCTCACAGAAAAAATATATCTAATATATATATATAATACCTGAATAGATAAAGAAACCAATAAATTTGATTTGCATTCATAAAGAAATGTATACAAACTAGCATCTTATTTCATGCATTTACTTTTTAAGAGAAATGGTCAAGTGCTCAGATTGCTTTTTGATTTGTCAAGGCGAAGCTGGGATCTTCCAATTCATCAACAAGTCTATAAAGGCAAGTGGTTTAGAATCCTAATGTAAATATGTTATCACTTTGACACCACAAACAATCATCCAATCAACATCATTCCACCGGTTCTCCCAGCTAGAATAAGCTTTTCAGCAGCATAAATACAATAATAACTGGACTAAGCCAAGCATTGTCTCGGATATGTTTGGTAAGCCAAAAATTAGCATGTTATACTGCAAAGAAGTGTTTGTATGACTTACTTGAAGAGCTTTGCTGCATCGACGTAGCTATGAATTGCATTGGTAGCATCCCTCGGCGTTGGAACTGAGCCGCACTCAAGCAAGTACGCACCTTTAAAAAGTTTTAATCCTGCATGGAGGTAGATCTCACTGATCTCAACTTCATCACCATTAGCCTGCAACATTTAAAGCATCGCGAGTGATGTTGCATAAAATAGGATAGGAACGGAAATCAAATTTAAAACAAGAAAAAGAAGCATAAAATTTCATCAAACCTTCAACAAACGATCAAATTCCCTCAGTTTTCTAGATTCTTCTAGAATGATTTCTGCCTGACTATGTTGCAAACAGTCCTCGTGATCATCAGGTATACGGGAGCTTGTGGTTGTTTTACAACTCTTCAGAATGGGAAAGCCATGCCTACCATTGCAATCTCCATAGAACCTTTTTTCATGAGCATGTTTGCTTGCATCTGGTTTCAGAATATGAAGGCCATGACTAGCATTATAGACTTCATATCTCTTCTTCACGTGGGAAAACCAGAATTAGAGTGATCAATTCAAGAAACTTTGCTGTAAAACAATTATAGCGGAAAATATTTGGACAGGGCAAGCTTGAATTCTTGTATGAGCTTTTGCAGGAGGGTGGTGTAAAAACGTGCCATACTCATCGAAGATTAACCCTGAGAGAGATCATGTCAACACTATGCATATCAAATATTTACGGATCAAATTCTCACAAATATATTAAAGCCAATATGATAAATTGGACATTAAGTTTTCATAGAAAGAACAACAAATCAGGTATCCAAGCAAGTAGGAGAAAAAAATAATAATAATCTTGAAGTCCATAGAGAAAATTGGACGTTTGCGGTACAAAGACCTTGAAGTCATGGAGAAAATTGAAAAACGAAAAGAAAATCGTATGAATTCAAGAATTCAAGAAATGTCAAAAGGTTTCTTGCCGTGAGAAAAAAGAGCGAAGGGAAGGCATAGAGGAGATGCATGTCTGACCACCGCTGAAGTCGTTACGGGCAAGGTTGAAATCCTTCTGCATGGGACCAAGAACGTCTTGAAATCTCTTCTCGATCCCAGGCCATAACGATGGAAAGTTGGGAGTGAAAGCAACCTTGTTTTCTTAGTAGATCGAACAACAGATCACGTATCCAAGCTAGTAGGAGAATAAAAAATAAAAAATCTTGAAGTCTATAGAGAAAATTGAACGTTTGCGGTAAAAAGATCTTGAAGTCATGAGAAAATTGAAAAAGGAAAAGAAAATCGTATGAATTCAAGAATTCAAGAAATGTCAAAAGGTTTCTTGCCATGACAAAAAAAGAGCGAAGGGAAGGCATAGAAGAGACGTCTGACCACCGCTGAAGTCGTTATGGGCAAGGTTGAAATCCTTCTGCATGGGACCAAGAACGTCCTGAATTCTCTTCTCCATGGAAAGTTGAGAGAAACCTTGTTTTCTTTTCCTTATATCTTGTCCGGCGGTGGCGTACTGGACTCGTGTAGCGCGCGGGATTCACAGAGTTTAAAGAAGATAACTTATAAGCTCCAAGGACTACGACATTGGTTAATTAATTAAGCTCGTTAATTAATTTAAGTAAACCATGGTGATGCTAATGAAAGAATATATAGAAGTTTCGGTCTACCTGAAATGCCTTCGTTTTCGGGACGGCAGCGTGAAGAAGTTGGGTTTTGATAAGCTAGAGGCGTGGAATATGGTGACAGGGTGATGTGGCAAAATATACCATATGGGTTACTCTTTTTATTATTTCATATATAGAAACGGTATTTAACCTTTTTTTTGGTGATATTATTTCCTTTTTATTCACTATATTTATGGCCTATATGGATATATAAATATTTCTAACAATTAGATTAAATTGATTTATTATAGCTAATTATTTAATTAAAATAGATGAGGAGAAGTCATGAAGCTTCGTTATATCCAACACATGGTGCAACGAAAGTGCTACTTTAGGAACTTATAAACTCGGTTTACTAACAAATCTTTGTATTAAATAACATTTTATCCATATGAATGTCTTTTCTAAAAAAAATTATCCCATATGAAAATTTGTTCTTTTCCAAGAATTTGTTGTTATTTTTTTTTTCAAAAATGTGACATGAATTAGAATATACTTTTTCTTAGCTACGTACCTATAACTTCTCATACATGCATTTTCTTCGTATTGACGTCAAAGTCCTGGAATCATAGATATGCATTTATCTCCAATATTTTTTGAGTAAAAAGAAAAGTTAGATAAAATGTAACTCCATATTTATTAAAAATTAATATCAGTACTAAACGAGAGGAGAGCAGGAATTAAAATAAAGCTATAATAAAGGTTAGAGATAAGGCAGAGATGCATGGTATCTTAAAATAGCATTACTTTATCAATACAATTCAAAAGTTCTCTAAGGTGATAATGGTAATGTAAGAAAGTCACTCAAGCTATTGTAGCCTATTAGAAACATAGTTGAGCTAAATTTTCAATAGTGTGGGGATCCTTTTATTACAAGAAGTGAAGGTTTTGCTCCAAAAGAAAAATTAGTAATTATGTATCATATTTTATATTTAATTATATCATTTTGCATTTATTCCTATTTCAATTTTAGTAGCTTTATAGCTAGTTTTTATGTATATGACAATGTTATTTATTTATGATTTTCCTTTTAAGGAATACATGTGCTTATGTATGTCATTAAAATCAGGTTTTAAAATTTTTATTTTTTATTATTTTATTTTAATGCATTACCTGTAGGTCTTAAGATAATAACATTCTGCTTTGATATTATATCTATTATTCTTATATGAGTATTATTATGTCCCTTCATATATATTTTTGCTTGTAATTAATATTAAGTACAAATAGACAAACAAATATGAAATTTTATTTTACTATAACTACAAATCCAATATATTAAACACTTAAAAAGTTATGTAAATGCAAATTACAACGGTACATTTCTATGCTTTGGGCCCATTTTCTAATGGGCTTTCTATGCCAACAATGCATCATCACCAAAAAGTACTCTAAGATATCAAATCAAAATGATTTTGACCATTCATTTGATGTTGTTCTCTCCCATTTTAATCTTAAATCAAACCCATCAATCTTAAAAAGATTTATCCACAGAAAGGTTCATATCAACTCAATTATTTCTCTCACAGCACAAATAATTCACAATCTTCACTCCTATGCTTGGTTGATTTGGCAAAGGATAGAATCCTTGCATGATCCCCACGCTAACGTTATTATAGCCATTGTGATAGTGATTTAGTTCTTCTTCTTGAAAAAAACAATAGGGAGCCTAACACCTTGCTTCGAGTGCTACAAGCGTTGCATCCAATATCGAGGTCTCATCTATTGCTTTTTGTTGTTGCCAAATCATCCTTCTCAAATATCCATGAGCGTCCGATCGCCTTCTCCAGTGAGCCTGTGATCTTTCAATGAGC
Organism: Calamus simplicifolius; assembly: GCA_900491605.1. Lineage (NCBI taxonomy): Eukaryota > Viridiplantae > Streptophyta > Magnoliopsida > Arecales > Arecaceae > Calamus > Calamus simplicifolius. Next base: position 380,387 of record UESW01004988.1, on the reverse strand, counting down.
TTCTAGCGTCTGAGAGCCTACAAAAAGTTTTGGGACCGAAGATTCCAGCGAGGACCCTTCGATGCTCAAGTCAATGCTCTGGGCAATAGCCGTATGTTAGATTTTTAATGCAACATTATGCTTATATGTGAAATAATTATGTGTTGCGGACTGTCAAATAAGGTTAAGCCCAATTAAAAATGATTAGCTAAGGTTTCAGTGATTTGAGCTTTAATGTATCCCTTATAGAAAGCCTTTTTGACCAATGGAATTGCCATTTACGGAGATTCTTCCTATGCTGCTTGAGCATAGCTTGGTGCAACTCCTCTAGTACCTTCCGCTGCCGGTCCCTCCTGGGTAGAGACTTAAATGCCTAATTACACCAGAACAGGGGCATACGACCGATCGGTGTAATAATTTGAGGCATAAAATGCAAGATTTCTTGACTTTGAGAAATCAGCGGCAAGATCGCGGTTGATTAGGTGTGACCCTTTAATATGTAGAGACCTAAGGGGTTATTTCTATTTTTATGATGGGCTAAAATAGAAATAACAAAAGATAATGATGAAATTATCTATATATAGCGGTTATGGTCCCTGGATCGCATGCACGACCTTCTTCTTTGAATCCCATCATAAGAAAGAATAGCCTAGAGAAAATTCTAAATGGCTCTTTGGGAATACGTGTTGATCTGGAAGGCCAACCGCAGGGCTCTAACGAGCAATCAAGCAATATGGATTCAGGTACGCTTTCGTTTATCAATTATGGATTCTTGATGATTAAACATGAATGATTCATGGGCTTCATGGTGATGGTCTTCACCAAAAGGTTTGGATCTAATTTTCAACAATTGGTATATGCATTGATATTCTTGGGCTTCATGTTGTATCATTGAGAAAATTTTTGGTTATATGCATTGATATTCATATTTGTTCATATGACTTCTTTGGTTTTATTCAGCAACCGTGAGACAAACATTCATTAGTTTACAATAAATTTTATTTTGATGCCAATGATATTTTTAATATTTGTAGATCCAGATTTTTAAATAAAAGTCATAGTGCATCAAAATAATTATGAATTTTGATGTTAAAAGCGAAAGATATTAGCTGCATCATAAGTCTCATGCGGTCCTCTTCATTTTAAGAGACATATCAGATAACTTTTATCTGATAAGATAAAGTTAAATTTTTGATAAAATTAAATTTATATTTAATTTTAAATAAAAGAATTTATCGGCCAGTGTTCAATTCATTGGATTTTTTCTACTGAATTTTTTTTTCGAATGCATTGCCTTTCCCGAACAAGTTGTCTTCATTGGGAATCAGGTTGCCTCTTTTCTATTATGCAATTAAAAAAAATTAAGGCTTTTTTTTGGCTTTAAGTTCCATGATTTTTCGTGGAACAATAGAGAAAAGGGGTGTTACATGGAGTTACTAGAAATCTGACGCAATCCTAGAACACTGGGATATTGCGTTGAAAATCTTGGCAATTGCATGGAGTTTCCATATCCGCTCTCAAAAGGGGGTTGTGAATCTAGATTTCCTTTCCTTAAATCTCTTGTGGGCATTAGGAAAGAAAAGGAAATCATGATATTTTCAGATTCCATTACCTAACGTGATTTCCAACAATTCTATCGTCTTGCGTGGGATTCCAAAATTCCATGGAATGTTGGGAACCGTGTTAGGGAGATTTTCTTCTCTTACGAACGAAAGTTTGAACTTCAAAGGGGCGTTGGGATATAATGTTCGGTTTTCATTGAGATAATGCCTATCCCATTGGGAATCTAAAGCTTGGCATTTAATGCATGGGATAGATAATGTTCGGTTTCCGTTGAGATAATGCCTATCCCATTGGGAATCTAAAGCTTGGCATTTAATGCATGGGAAGAAGAGAGGCCTTCGCGTGAGAAGGGAACGAAACTTTTGCTGAGGAGAAAATGTTGGGGCGTGGAATTCCGAATTCCTCCCATTTTTAACGCTCTATTTTGTGGAATTCAATCTCTAAAGGGTATGGAGAAAATCATGGGACTCGTCCATTGGCTCCGCCAAAATCGAACGCGTTGCGTTCTAGTTACGTGGAGTTGGGTTTGGCCATTTTTTATAAACCAATGTAGAAGGGGATAACATTTATGAACTTTTAATGCATGACATTGATGCATAAATTTTGGACCGATTCATGCCTTTGGCGGCTTTCATTAAAAATTATTATTTTTAATTTCGTAAGCCTGAGCAACCTCCTTCCGTATGGTTTAATTGGTTCCATAAAGTAAAGCTTTATCCATTAGGATAAATTATTTTTTTGTTATAAAGATTGAGTTGGAACCGCAAAATAACATATCATTATTTTTTAAAAGGTTCAATCAAATTCAAATTAATGGTATTTTTTATGCCTAATAAATTTGTCCATCGTTCGAAATTGAACTAATTGAAACAAGATATCACCAAAGTGACCTCTCTTGTGTAGATGGTTAAAGGATGTTGGATATTGTGTATGTGTATGTTTCATGTGGGTATTGATCGGCCCAAAGAAGGTTAATGCTTGGCCGAACTACGCATATGTGTGATAGTAAACACATAACGATTATAAGGTTTTACATGTGAGTAATAAGTCGATCCAAAGATAGATTTATTATTTAACATGCATTATTGTTAGTGTTTAATCATTACAACAAGAGTACCCCTAGCCGTTAATATTACTGTCTAAAGACTTGATATTAATGTTGCACTGGTATCTTGAGATGGGATTTATCATTATTTGAATTTATTGATATTTGGTATTAATTATTTATATAAGCATATTATTTATGTATTGCTTTTATTTTATAGCTAATGTTGCTAATATTTCTGCTAACCTCAATTCAGTGCCGGTCCTTATGGTAATAACTTCGAGGGAAAGGATAAAGGCAAGAAAATAAAGAATAAGGCTGCTAAGGGTCCAGCAAAGAAGAAACAAAATCAGGATAAAGACAGTTGTTTCTTCTGCAATCAGTCTGGACATATTAAGAAGGAATATTCCAAATATCATGCATGGCATGAAAAGAAAGGTACATTTCTTAATTTGGTCTGTTCTGAAGTGAATATAGCTTTAGTACCTAGAAATACTTGGTGGTTAGATTCTGGTGCTACTACTAACATCAGTGTTTCAATGGAGGGTTGCCTAAGCTACCGAAGGCCAACTGATGCTGAAAGACGCATTTATACGGAAGATGGCAAGTCAGTAGATGTGGAGGCAATTGGGCATTTTAGATTGTTATTAAGTTCTGGTTAATATTTGGATTTGAAAGACACTTTTGTAGTACCGTCATTTAGATGGAATTTGGTTTCTATTTCAGCTTTGGACAAATTAAGATATTGTTGTTCATTTGGAAATAGTCAGTTTAGTCTTTCGTTAAATTCAAATATTATTGAAACTGGTTCTCTTATGGTGTATGACAATCTATATTTGATTGATACTGTTGCTTCTTATAATGAAACCTTGAATATGGAATTAAGAGGTACTAAGCGTAAAATTTGCAATAAAAATTCAGGAACATCTCTAGAAATAGAGTTGAACGACTTGTGTCAGATGGAATTTTGGATTCTCTTGATTTTATAGACTTTAATGTGTTAATTGCATTAAGGGAAAATAGACCAAAACAAAGAAATTGGGTGCATATAGAATTATGGAAGTCTTAGAGTTGATACATACAAACATTTGTGGACTATTTCCTACACCTTCTTGGAATGGTCAACAGTATTTTGTATCATTCATAGATGATTTTTCAAGATATGCATACCTATTTCTTATTCATGAAAAGTCCCAAGTTTTGGACATGTTCAAATCATTTAAAGTTGAAGTTGAGCTTCAACTTAACAAAAGGATTAAAGGAGTCAGATCTGATCGTGGTGGTGAATATTACGGTAGATATGATGGATTAAGTGAACAATGTCCAGGACCATTTGCCAGATACCTAGAGGAGTGTGGAATCGTTCCATAGTATACCATGCCAACGACACCTAGCATGAATGGTGTAGCTGAAAGATGAAACAGGACTCTTAAGGATATGGTAAGGAGTATGATTTATCATTCTACCTTACTAGAGTCACTCTGGGAGAGGCACTAAAGACAACAACCTACATTCTGAATAGAGTACCAACTAAAGTAGCTATCAAAACACCTTATGAGCTTTGGATAGAATGAAAGCCTAGTCTAAAGCATTTTTATATTTGGGAATGTCCAGCTGAGGTAAGGCCTTATAGGCCACATGAAAAGAAATTGGACTTCGGGACAGCGAGTAGCTATTTTGTTGGGTATTCTGAGTGATCCAGGGGTTACAAGTTTTATGGTCTCAAATCAAGGATAATTTTTGAGACGGAACTGCAACGTCTATGAGGATATTGAGTTTGGAGGGAGAAATAAAGTTACAGACTTTGTCTTTGAGAAGGAATTGGAAACTACTACTCTTGTTGAAGAGCAGCTAGTTCCTATTCCTATAATTGCTTTTGATAATGATCAAGTTGCAATTCCAGAACAACAAGAAATTGTTGTTCAACCCTCAGAGGTACAAACTCAACAACCTCAATAACAAGTACTTTTGCGGCGATCCACTAGAGAAAGGAAGAATGCTATTCCAGATGATTATATAGTTTTTTTAGGAACATGAGAAAATAATGGCGTGATGGAAGATGATCCTCTCAACTTTCTTCAAGCCATACAAGGTTCCAATTCAGAAAAGTAGATTGAAGCAATGAAAGAAGAGTATAAGTCTATGCAAGATAATAAAGTTTGGGAACTTATCCCATTACTAGAAGGTGTGAAACCCATTGGTTGAAAATATATTTTTAAGACCAAACGAGATTCAAAGGGTAATATAGAAAGGTATAAAGCTCGTCTTGTGGCTAAAGGCTATACTCAAAAGGAAGGAATTAACTTTAAAGAGACCTTCTCTCTAGTTTCATCGAAGGACTCTTTTAGGACAATCATGGCTCTTGTTGCACAGTATGATATGGAACTCCATCAAATGGATGTCAAGACAGCGTTTCTCAATGGAGACATTGATGAGACAATTTATATGGTGCAACCAGAAAACTTTGTGTCAGGAGATCCAAAGAAAATGGTTTGCAAATTGACAAAATCCATTTATAGGTTAAAGCAAGCTTCTCGTCAATGGTACCACAAATTTCATCAAGTAATTCTCTCATTTAATTTTGAAGTGAATGCAGTTGATGATTGTGTGTATCACAAGTTCAGTGGGAGTAAATATATTTTTCTGATTTTGTATGTGGATGACATTTTGCTTGCCACAAATGATATAGGCATGTTGCACGAAACCAAAAGATTTTTATCAAGCAATTTTCAAATGAAAGATCTTGGTGACGCCTCCTTTGTATTGGGAATCCAGATACATTGAGATCATTCTTAGGGTATCCTTGGATTATCACAAAGGAGCTATATCGATAAAGTACTTAAGAGATTTGGCATGCAAAATTGTAAACCAGGTGATACCCCTATCGCTAAAGGAGATAAATTCAATATTAATCAGTGCCCAAAAGGAAACCTTAAAGTTGAAGAGATGCAGAAGATTCCTTATGCTTCGGTTGTAGGAAGTCTAATGTATGCTCAAGTTTGTACGCGTCCAGATATTGCGTACATTGTTGGAATGTTAGACAGATATTTAAGCAACCCAGGTATGGATCACTGGAAAGCAGCCAAAAGGGTTATGAGATATCTGAAAAGAACAAAAGATTACATGCTCACATATAGGAGATCAGATCATTTTGAGATCATTGGGTATTCTGACTCTGACTTTGCGGGATGCCAAGATAGTAAAAGATCCACTTCGGGCTATGTATATCTGTTAGGTGGTGGGGCTATTTCTTGGAGAAGTGCAAAATAGACACTCATAGCTTCTTCTACCATGACAACAGAATTTATAGCATGTTATGAGGCATCCATTCCTGGGATATGGCTAAAAAATTTTGTTACTGGACTATGCATATTGGAAAGAATTAAAAGACCGCTAAAGTTATTTTGTGACAATAAGTCAGCCGTATTGTATTCCAACAATAATAGGAGCTCGACCAAGTCAAAGCATATTGACATCAAGTTTCTGGTTGTAAAGGAAAGAGCACAGAGTGGTCAGATTTCTATAGAGCATATAGGGACAAACTCCATGGTTGCAGATCCCCTTACAAAGGGTGTGCCACCCAAAGTCTTTCATGAGCATACTGCTCGCACTCAAGTTTAAGAAGGATCAGTTGAAAATAGGCATGTTAAGATCACATTACATGTAATTTCCATGCTACACATCCACATCATGATCCATGTCATTCAGTTATATCAACATACGTGACCATTGATGGGTCGAGTTATAATAGATATAACAAAGGCCGCTTTGATCCTATGTTGGTATGGTTGATGGACCGAATTGGTTATGGATACATTTCAGTAATGACAGTAAAATTGAGCTCATTTGATTATTTTTGCAACATAATTATAAGGTTACACATATAGCCCAGTGGAAGATTGTTGAATTTTTAATCCAACATTGGGCTTATATGTGAAATAATTATGTGTTGTGGACTATTAAATAAGGTTAAGCCCAATTAAAAGTGATCAACTAAGGTTTCAGTGATTTGGGCTTTAATGTATCTGATTAGCTGTGGCCCTTTAATGTGTAGAGACCTAAGGGGTTATTTCTATTTTTATGATGGGCTACAATAGAAATACCAAAAGATAATAATAAAATTATCTATATATAGTGGATATGGTCCCTGGATCACACGTACAACCTTCTTCTCTAAATCCCATCATCAGAAAGAATAGCCTAGAGAAAATTCTAAAGGGCTCTTTGGGAGTACGTGTTGATTTGGAAGGCCAACCGCAGGGCTCTGGAGAGCAATCAAGCAATATGAATTCAGGTATACTTCTATTTATCGATTAGATTCTTGATGATTAAACATGAATGATTCTTGGGCTTCATAGTGATGGTCTTCACCAAATGGTTCGGATCTAATTTCCAACACCGTGAGCTTGAGGAAGCTCGAAAGAGAGAGAGAGAGGCTTAGAGAAGAGCTCTCTGTGAGCATATGAGCGTGTATTGTTGTGGTTCGTTACCTGGTTGGGAGTCTCTCTTACCCAATTTATTCATCTTTGAACTTTGTGTGGCTTGCTTGGGAAGCCTAGAGCCTTGTCATCTAGTGAGTCACGTGGAGCCTCATGATGGATGATGACTTTTGGGGTTCATCTGATATGAGTAGTTGGGGCCTCATGATGAATGATGACTTTTGTAGATGAAATATCAGGGCTGATGTATGTGAGACTTGAGGTGCAGCCACTTGCCAAAGTATTTATGATGATGGCAGCAATGGTGAAGCTTGCTTCTTAGTGACATGTCAGAGCTATAGGCGTCGTCCCATCAAGTAGATGGCCACTTGATTATCCTATACCCTTCTCCATGCATATACGAATAATGATGGAGCCAGGCATATGGGCCCCACGTATGTAGATTCCTATGTATCTAAGCTTTTCCGTCTCCTACGCCTGCTTGGAGCTGGGTTGCTGGGTTCCAGAGGTGGCTGAGTGGTACAACTGGGAGCAGAGAACCAACAGTCGACCGCTTGGAGTAAAAATTTGGAAATATGGAGAAATGGTGCCGGGAAAGACCAGAATGGATTGGAGTTGAGTATGGGAGAACCATCTAGAACGAAGTAGTCGGGATCGACCATGAGGCATGGAGTTGGAAACTTCTCATCTTGGCTTCCTTGCCTCCTACGCCATTTTTTCTCATGGGACCAAGGGGGCCAATGTGGCAGCCATAAATGTCTTAGTGCATGGGTGGGAATAAGGTAATAAATGCCTTAGAGAAAGCATGTAGTGGGATGCACGTGGCTTTCATAAGACCATAAATGCCTTGGCACATAAATGCAAGAGGAAGGTGGAGTAAAAAATCTGGAATCGAAGCGTCTAGAAAGACCGTCTAAAAAGGCCACCTAGGAAGGCCGCCTAGGATGGGGCCGCCTAGGAAGGCCACCCAGGAAGAGTCCATCCAGAAAGGTCACCTAGGAAGAGGCTACCCAAAAAGGCCATCGAGGATAAGCTGACTTGCCAAGGCCAAGCCTAGGTGTGGTCATTATTTCCCATGGGGTTAATTAGCCCCATCACTTTTGTTGAGGTTTGAGACTCATCTTTTGTTTTCCAAAATCTTTCTCCTTTCTATTAATTTATCTCCAAAGTCAGTCTTTTTTCTTCTTTGGTTGACATTTTGGATTATTTTTTAGCATGAACTCACTTCTTTTTCATCAATTTTAAGATTCTTTTCTCTTCCAATGTTAGCTAAAAAGGCTGAGAGTTTGCCCTAAGGATTCCATCCTATTGCTTTCTAACCAAAATTAGTGTATTCCTTTAGCAAATGCCCTAATTTTCTAATTTTTTATTATTGTTTTATGAATAGAAGTGCCATGCCCCAACTCGTTGCCATGTGTCATAGTCACATAATTAATAAGGCATGACTCTAGAAAATATGCAAGGCCTTTAATTTTGAACTAACATTAATATTAACATTAATTTTGAACTAACATTAACATTAACATTAATTTTGAACTAACATTAACATAAGCAATTATAATAATAAACTAAAATATTTTATTAATAATTTAATAGTTTAAAATATAGGATTTAGGCATACTTGATATTAAATACAAAATGTTAGCTATGCTCTCTCTAAAATTCTTGAAAATGTACTCCAAAACTAGTCATCGTGCATCTCCAAAAAAAGCAAAAATGATAATGTGAGCTAATAGCTCCATAGGAAATCTCCTCTTGCACATGCTATTATGAATTAATATGCACATATATCATTCATAATTAGTTAAAGTCAGTAATAGTATGGCGACAGGGTGATGTATCAAAATATACTCTATGCATGCATTATTCTTTTTATTATTTCATATATAGAAAGGGTATTAATTTTTTTTTGGTGATATTATTTCCTTTTATTCACTATATTTATGGCCTATATGGATATACTCAACTCAACTCATCTAAGCCTTTTCCCAACTACATGGGGTCGGCTACATGAATCTGCTTCCTCCACTCTACTCTATTCAGGATCAAGTCGATATTTAAATTATAAATAATTATATCTTTTTTAATTATTTCTGTACATGTTATTTTAGGTCTACATTTACCTCCATCCTTACCATGAATTATTAAAAGATCACTCTTTTTATCTGGAGCATCTAAAAGTCTACATTGTATATGTCCAAACCACCATAATTGATTTTCTCTCATTTTATCTTTAATTGGGACTATTCCTATCATTTCTATTATATGTTTATTTCTAATTCTATCTTTTAAAGTTTTATCACATATCCATCTGAACATACGCATTTTTGTTACACTTAATTTATTCACATATTGTTTCAATATTGTCCAACACTCTATTTTATATAGCATAGCTAGCCTAATAGAATCTTTCTTTCAATTTTAATGGGATGCACCAATCATACAATACTCCCAAAGCATTCCTCCACTTAATCCATCATGCTTTAACTCTATAATTCATATTTTTAGCTATTTTACCTTCTTGTTGGATAATTGATCCCAAATACCTAAATTTTTTACTCTTTAATATCTCTTGGCTTGCAATCTTCACTATTTCTTCATTTATTTTTCCACTCCCATTAAAATTATATTTTATGCATTCAGTTTTAGTTCTACTAATCTTAAAACCTTTAGATTCTAAAGCCTCTCTTCAAATCTCTAGCTTAACATTTACTCTATATTATGTTTGGTTAATTCATCCATAACTAATACAAAAATATATGGATTTAAGGCAGATCCTTGATGTAAACCTATAGTAATTAAAAACTCACTAGTTTCTCCTATTATTATTTTAACAATAGTTATTGCTATATCATACATCTTTTATCAATTCTATGTACCTTTTGGTAACTCTTTTTTTCTCTAAAATCTACCATATTATTTCTCTAGGTACTCTATCATATTATTTCTCTAGGTACTCTATCATATTCTTAATAAATAAATAGCTTCCATGATCGATCTTTCAGGCATAAATTCAAATTATTTATTTGACACCAAAGTTTTAGCTCTTAATCAATTTTTTATTACTCTCTTTCATAATTTTATTGTATGACTCATTAGCTTAGTCCCTTTATAATTTGCACAGTTTTGAATATCTTCTTTATTTTTTTATACAAATTTTAATATGCTTTTTCTTCAATCATTCGACATTGTTTTAGTTACTATAATCCTGTTAAATAAATTGGTTAACCATATGACTTCAATTTCTTCCAAGCCTTTCCAAACCTCAATAGGGATCGCATCTGATCCTAATACCTTCGCATTTTTTATTTTACTTAAAGCCTTTTTAACCTCAAGCATGCTAAATCTACAAAAATTTATGCTCATTTGTTACTCTTAGGTTATCACATTCTTCTACTCTTAAATTTATCAAATTATTTTTATTTAATAAATTTTTAAAATAACTTTTTCATCATTCTTTTATCTCTTCTTCTTTTACTAAGATTCTTTCATCTTCATCCTTAATATATTTAATATAGTCAAGATCTTTTGTTTCTTTTCTCTTAGTTTTGCTAATTTATATGTAGTCTTTTTACCTTCTTTCATATTTAGTCTATTATATAAATTATCATAGGCTTTATGTTTGGCATTACTTATCGTTTTTTTAGCTTTTTCTTCTTTACATCCCTATACTTTTTAAGATTTTTTTTATCCCTAGCCTCTTGCCAAATTTTATAGTTTATCTTTTTAAGCTTCATAGCAGCTTGAATCTTCTCGTTCCACCATCAAATTTTTTTTCTACTAGTCTTACTCCTTTTGATTCTTCTAAAACTTCTTTTGCTATATTTTTTATTTAGTTGCTTTTTTTTCATATTAAGTTGGGATCACTATCTATATTCATAGTCATTACTCTTTCTAACTTTTCTTTAAATAATTCTAGTTTTTTCTCTTTTAATTTTTATCATTTAATTTTTAAATTAATAGTTTTATATTTTACTTTAAATTTTATTTTTATCCATATGTCTGCCACCATTATCCTATACTGTGAAGTTAAACTTTCTCCTGGAATAACTTTATAGTTTTTGCATGTTATTTTATTTATCTTCCTAGTTAAAAAAATATATTTAACTTTTATTAGATCTATTTTAAATATTATTAAATGTTCATCTCTCTTTTTGAAATAAGTATTTACTATTGTTAGATCATACGCCACTGCAAAATCTAATAAGCTCACGCCGGCTTCATTCCTATCTCAAATCTATATCCTCCATGTACCATTTTATATCAGTCCCTCTATTTACCTACATGTCCATTAAAATCTCCTCCTAAATATATCTTTTCTTCTTATGATATTTCTTGCATTACTTCATCTATATTTTCTAAAATTATATCTTAGTTTGTTGGTCTAATCCTACTTATGGTGCATATGCACTAATTATGTTAATTATATTATTCTTAATTATAATTTTTAGTGACATAATCTGATCTTCTTTCCTAATTATCTTAACAATATATTTCTTAAAATTCTTATCTACAATTATTCCTACTTTATTTTTATTTTTATATTTTTAGTATAATATAATTTATATCTTATATTCTTTATTTCTCTATATCTTTCACCTATCCATTTAGTCTCTTATAAGTATATTATATTTATTTTTTTCCTAATCATAGTGTCCACTATCTTCATAGTTTTACCTGTTAGTGTTCCTATGTTTTATGTTGTTACTCTAAGATGACTATCATGACTAACTTCTTTACTTGCACTCATCGGTAGTGTAGAAATCCTTGCTTACTTATCATAACATCTGGGCATCGGTGCGGTGCCCCTTGCTCTTTGAAACATCCGAAGGCATATATGCAACATGTCTCTTAACGGGAATATTCTAGCACTTCGCATAGTTTGATTTACCAGATTCATATTTTAACGCAACCCTCCTCCATTACCCTATAAATATTCTTAACAATTAAATTAAACTGATTTATTACATTCAATTATTTAATTAAAATAGAGGAGAGGAAGTCACCAAGCTTCATTATATCCAACACATACGCTGCATTGGATGTACGACTTTAGGAACTCCAAAACTCTATTTACTAGCAAATCTGTTCACATTAAATGGCATATTTTATCCATATGAATGCATTTTTTTAAGAAAATTTTATCCTATATGAAAATTTGTTCTTTTCCTTGAATTTGTCATTATTTTTTCCCGAAAATATTATATGAATTAGGATATACTTTCTCTTAGCTACCTATAACTTCTCATTCTTGCATATTCTTTGCATATGATTTAAAATCCTGGAATCATAAATGCATTTATCTCCTTTATTTTCTGAGTAAAAAAGAGTTACATAAAATGTAACTCCATATTTATTAAAATTAATGTTAGTATTAAACAAGAGGGGAGAAGGAACTAAAGTAAAACTATTACAAGAAAATATTGAAATAGCGACGCAAATTTAGCGACAATTATGCGTCGCTATATTGCGACCATTTTGCGACGCCTCCGTGACAACAAAACATTGTGACGCAATTAGCGACGCATTAGCGACTCAATAAACAAAAAATTAAAAAAAATTAATTTTTTTTATTAAGCGACAAATAATGCATCGTAATATTTTTAAATTATTTTTTATAAATTATAAATATGGGAAAAAAATATTGCGATGCAGTGCATCGCAATGTTTTAAAAAAATTAATTATATTAAATAGCGACGCATTAGCGACGCAATAAACCAAAAAATTAGTAAAATTATTTTTAATTTAGACGCACCAATTGTGTCGCAAATAATTTAAATAAAATTATATTTTATAAAATATAAATATGAGAAAAAAATATTGCGACGCAACTCAGTGCGTCGCAATATTTTTAAAAAATTAAATATGTTAAATAGCGACGCATTAGCGACGTAATAAAAAAAATTAAAAAAATTATTTTTAATTTAGCGACGCACTAACTGTCGTAATTATTTTAAATAAAATTAAATTTTATAAAATATAATTATGAAATAAAAAAATTACGATGCAACCCTTTGCGTCGCAATTTTTTTTAAAAAATAATTATGTTAAATAGCGACGCATTAGCGACACAAAAAAGAAAATTAGAGACGCACTAAATGCATCGCAATTATTTTAAATAAAATTAAATTTTATAAAATATAATTAAAATTAAAAATTATGACGCAACCCTATGCATCGCAATGTTTTTTAAAAAATTAATTATTTTAAATAGCGACGCATTAGCGACGCAATAAACCAAAAATTAGAGAAATTATTTTTAATTTAGTGACACTAATTGTGTCGCAATTATTTTAAATAAAATTAATTTTTATAAAATATAATTATGAAGTAAAAAAAATTACGACGCAAACCTGTGCGTCGCAATATTTTTTTAAAAATTAATTATGTTAAATAGCGACGCAATAAAATAGTAAATTAATAAAAATAATTTTTTATTTAGTGACGCAAGTATTGCGTCGCAATATTTTTTTAAAAAAATAAATTTTATAAAAATATTAAAAAATTATGAAATAAAAAGATTGTTTAAGGAAATCTGAATATTCTTTTTAATATATATATATGTGTGTGTGTTAAACTCTAATGAGAACTGGAGCGAGATAAGATACAAGAAGAACGAAAGTTAAATGACTAGCATCTAAAGAAAGACATCGATCCAAACATATAAACAGGGGCCAAAAAGAACAAAGAAACGATCCAAAACGGGGGGTAAAAAAAGCCCTAGAAAGGTAGACAACAAACCTTTAGAAACCGATGCAGATAGATCGCAACCATTGGATCGTCGCAACCATCGCATCATCGCCGATCGGGATCGATCATGGCTTCGATCGATCAACCGTCGGATCGTCGCCGATAGGATCGATCGCGACGGTCCGAGATCGGTCGTCGCCGATCGGGATCGATCATGGCTTCGATCGATCGCAACCGTCGGATCATCGCCGATCGAATAGATCGCGATGGTCTGAGATCGTTTCGCCGACCGGGATCGATCATGGGGCAACCGTCGGATCGTCGCCGATCGGATCGATCGCGATGGTTCGAGATCGGTCGTCGCCGACGGGATCGATCATGGCTTCGATCGATCGCAATCATCGGATCGTCGCCGATCGATCGATCGCGATGGTCTGAGATTTGTCATCGCCGACCGGGAGCGATCATGGCTTCGATCGATCGCAACCGTCGGATCGTCGCCGATCGGATCGATCGCAACGGTCCGAGATCGATCGTTGCCGACGGGATTGATCATGGCTTCGATCGATTGCAACCGTCAAATCGTTGCCAACCGGGATCGATCATGGCTTCGATCGATAGCAACCGTCGGATCGTCGCCGATCAGATCGATCGCGATGGTCGAGATCGATCGTTGCCGACCGAGATTGATCAAGGCTTCGATCGATCGCAACCGTCGGATCGTCACCGATCGGATTGATCGCGACGGTCCGAGATTGATCATTGACCGGGATCGATCATGGCTTCGATCGATCGCAACGTCGGATCGTCGCCGATCGGGATCGATCATGGCTTCGATCGATCCCAACCGTTGCATCGTCGCCGATCAGATCGATCGCAATGGTCTGATCTCGATCGTCACCGAGATCGATCATGGCTTCGATCTATCGCAACCGTCGAATTTTTGCCGATCGGATCGATCACAACGGTCCGAGATCGTCATCGCCGACCGGGATCGATCATGGCTTCGATCGATCACAACCGTCGGATCATCGCCGATCAGATCGATCGCGACGGTCCGAGATCGATCGTCGCCGACCGGGATTGATCATGGCTTCGATCGATCGCAATCGGATCGTCGCCGATCGGATCGATCGCGACGGTCCGAGATTGATCGTCGCCGATCGGGATCGATCATGGCTTCGATCGATCGCAACCGTCGGATCGTCGCCGATCGGATCGATCACAACGGTCTGAGATCGGTCGTTGCCGACCAGGATCGATCATGGCTTCGATCGATCACAACCATCGGATCGTCCGATCGGATCGATCGCGATGGTCCGAGATCCATCGTCGGTGACCGGATCGATCATGGCTTCGATCGATCGCAACCGTCGGATCGTCGCCGATCAGATCGATCATGACGGTCCGATCTCGGTCGTCGCCGACCGAGATCGATGATGGCTTCAATCTATCGCAACCATCGGATTTTCGCCGATCGGATCGATCGCAATGGTCCGACATCGGTTGTCGCCGACCGGGATCGATCATGGCTTCGATCGATCGCAACCGTCGGATCATCGCCGAATCGATCGCGAGTCCGAGATCGTCGTCGCCGACCGGATCGATCATCGTCGCCGATCGGATCGATCGAGATCGTCGTCGCCGACCGGATCGATCATGGCTTCGATCGATCGCAACCGTCGGATCGTCGCCGATCGGATCGATCGCGATGGTCCGAGATCGATCGTCGCCGACCGGGATCGATCATGGCTTCGATCGATCACAACCGTCGGATCGTCGCCGATCGGATCGATCGCGACGGTCCGAGATCGGTCGTCCCGACCGGGATCGATCATGGCTTTGATCGATCGCAACCATCGGATCGTCGCCGATCGGATCAATCGCAACGGTCCGAGATCGGTCGTCGCCGACCGAGATCGATCATGGCTTTGATCGATCGCAACCATCGGATCGTCGCCGATCGGATCGATCGCAATGGTCGAGATCGGTCGTCGCCAACCGGGATCGATCATGGCTTCGATCGATCGCAACCATCGGATCATCGCTGATCGGATCGATCGCACGGTCCAAGATCCATCGTCGGCGACCGGGATCGATCATGGCTTCGATCGATCGCAACCGTCGGATCATCGCCGATCAGATCGATCGCGACAGTCCGATCTCGGTCGTCGCCTACCGAGATCGATCATGGCTTTGATCTATCGCAACCATCGATTTTTGCCGATCGGATCGATCGTGACGGTCCGAGATCGGTCGTCGCCGACCGGGATCGATCATGGCTTCGATCGATCGCAACGTCGGATTGTCACCGATCGGATCGATCGCAACGGTCCGAGATCGATCGTCGCAATGATTTTTAGAAAAAAAATGTTGTATAAAATTTCAAAATAAATTATTTGCGGTGCAATATTTGCGTCGCAATTATTTTTAGAAAATATAATTTTTATCAGTTACAATAATTTAAAAATTTTAGATCCCAGTGGCTACGATTGGCGCCACGTATCTGCAGCCACGAGGGAGTTTTATTTTTCAGAGTTTCAGGTAAACTTATTAAATACAATTTATCATTGATATAAAATTTTTAATCTTAATAAATTCTGAAACTAACTATTTATTTTAATGCAGAAAAAGTTTACGTGGGACCCTGCCAGCCATGATGCCATTAGGGCAGCATGGGAGGCTCTTACGGGATGCCGATACTCCGACATGCTTCATCGTTGGAGGTCATCGGGTCAGCGTCCTGCGCATGTGCCAGAGGGTATTTGGCACGAGTGGCAGCAGGCCTGGCAGTCCGATGGCTGGCAGGAGGTCCGCATCAGCCAGCACGAACCGCCGATCCGAGAGGGGCGGTCCTGGCACGGGTCTCTCCCGCCATACTTCGGGCTCCATTTCGATTCAGGAGCACACGCGTATGGTAAGAAAACATAAATAATTTAATTACTAATTTAGTTATTTACAAATATTTACATTAATATCAATTTTTTTTGTTATAGTCTGAGCAGGAGGGCGGAGATCCTGGTGAGTTTCGTCTATTCAGGGCAACACACACCAGGAGGGACGGTTCCTGGGTCGATACGCGATCACGGAAGGTTGCGGTAAGAAATTAGCTTTATGTAGTATCTGTTTAATTTCTAAAATTTTATTTAGAGAAATTTATTGATTCATTTATTGTTGATTTTATAATTCAAAGACACGAGTCGAGGAGCTTCACTCCCAGGCATCGCAGGTCGACTCCACTGATGGGGAGACGCCGTCGAACTCTCAGCAGAGGAGAGTCGACGTGTGTTTTTGGAGGCTGTTGGTGCCCAGCCGCGAGACCGCAGGGTCTATGGTCTGGGCACTAGAGCTTTTGATTATTTTCCCCATCAGGCCTCCAGCTCGCGATATTCTGGTGATATTCATGCCGAGCGTTTAGACGACATTCGGAGATCTATTACGGAGGAGGTTCGGCAGGACGTTCGTCAGGAGGTTTGGCAGGAGTTCGAGCACAAGTTCGAGCAGCGTATGCGAGGCCATCAGTAGGAGCTTGCAGACGTGCGAGATCAGATGCGTCAGCTGCAGGATATGGTTAGCCGTCTGTCAGGGTTCCAGCCTCCACGTGATCGCATGGATTCTGATGTATTTTTTATTTTATTTTTTATATTTTGTACATGAAAACTTCAAAATTTTAATATATTAATTATTTTTGAAATTTAATGATTATTGTTTGGATCAATATGAGTGAAGAATGTTTCGATCAATATTTAAATGTAACAAAATTATTTAACCATTTTAATTTTTAATATTTTTTTTTTAAAAAATAATTAGCGATGCATTAGCGACTGAAATTGCATCGCTAATATTTTTAAAATATTATTATTAAATATTGCGACGCAAAGACCCAACATCGTAATATTTTAAAAAAAAAAATTAGCGATGCATTAGCGACTCACATTGCGTCGCTAATATATCTAAAATATTATTATTAAATATTGCGACGCAATGACCTAGCGTCACAATATTTTAAAAAAAATTTAATTAGCGACGCATTAGCGACTCAAATTGCATCGCTACTATATCTAAAATATTATTATTAAATATTGCGATGCATTCAAGTGCGTCGCCATATTGCGACGCACTTGAATGCATCGCAATATTTAATAATAATATTAAATATTAAAAAATAGTTTTAAAATTAGCGATGCATTTATGATGCGTCGCAATATTGCGACGCATTGCTGCATCGCAGAGAGTCGCTGAAGTGACGCAATTGCGACAAATTGAGACTGCGATGATCATCTGAGCGACGCCGTCATTGCGTCGCAATAGCATGTTTAGCGACGCATTTGGGTCGCAATATTTTTTTTCTCTTGTAGTGATAATAGGGTGAACCAAAGTAGGAAGAAAGAATAGAAATGAGGTGGAGATGCATGGTATCTTAAAATAGTATTCCTTTATCAATTTTATTCAATTTTTTCTAAGGTCGAAAGTCGCTCGACCTAGGTTGTAGCCTATCAAAATATCTTTAAGCTAATTTTGTAATAGTTTTGGGATCTTTTTGTTACAAAAAGTGAAGTTGCTTCAAAAGAAAAATTAGTAAGTTATGTATCATATTTTATAATTTAATTATATCATTTTGCATTTATTTCTATTTCAATAATAATTTTTTAGTAGCTTTATAGCTAGTTTTTATGTATATGACATTGTTGATTTATTTATGATTTTCTTTTAAGGAATACTTGTGCATATGTATGTCATTAAAACCAGGTTTTAACATTTTTATTTTTTATTATTTTGTTTCAATGTATACCTGTAGGTCTTAAGAGAATAACATTCTGCATTGATATTATATCTATTATTCTTATATGAGTATTATTATGTCCCTTCATATATATCTTTTGCTTGTAATTAATATTAAGTACAAATAGACAAACAAATATGAAATTTTATTTTACTATAACTACAAATCCAGTATATTAAACAGTTAAAACCTATGTAATGCAAATTACAATGGTACATTTCTAAGCTTTGGGCCCATTTTCTAATGGGCTTTCTATGCCCAACAACCCATCAAAAGTACTCAAGATATCAAATCAAAATGATCTTGACCATTCAATTGATTTTGTTCTCTCCCATTTTAATATTAAATCAAACCCATCAATTCTAAAAAGATCTATCCATAGAAAGGTTTATATCAACTCAATTATTTCTCTCACAATGCAGATAATCCACAATCTCCACTTTCTTGCTTGTTTGATTTGGCAAAGGGTAGAGTCCCTACGTGTAACATCCAGAAATTTGTAATTCTTGAGAGCTTTGGAGAAATTCTTGCAATAATGAATGATGTGTTTTGTTGTAATGAAAGTTTTCATGGTTTCAATGAGTTATTGGTTATTTTGACCACTTAATTAATGATAGAAGAAAAAAATTTGTGATGTATATTAGTTGGAATGAAAATTTGTATGAACTCCTTGAGTATTTGAGTTTTTGGGAATGATTCCCATGTGTAACATTGTTTTCCCTTGAGGAATGGATTTTTGGAAGGCATGAAAACCTTGCATTAGAAGAACTTGGTGTGGGCCTTGGTGAGGCAAAGAGAGGATTCCCATTAGGTGACCAATTAGGCACCTAATTTTGATATGCTCTCTGTCTTCGGATTTTCCTGAGACTGGTCTCAATGGGCGACCAATAAGGTGCCCAATGGGACATCATAGGGAACTGGGCATCTAGTTTGAAGAGAAGAGAGGTAATTCGGCGCCTAACCAGGCGCCCAGTTTGAAGAGTGGGGGAAAACTGGGTGCCTAACCAGGTGTCCAGATTGGGGGGTAGTGTGGAACTAGGCGCCCAAGCAGGCACCCAATTTGGGGAAATTGTGAAACTGGGCGCCTGGTTGGACGCCCAGTTTGTGGAAGCTTGGTTGGATGCCCAGCTTGAGGAAAGTGTGGAACTGGGCGTCCAACAAAGAGCCCAGTTTATGGAAAAGTGAGGATTAGGCACCCAATCAGGCACCTAATTTGGGAAAAACGTGAGAAAAGTAGGCGCTTAGGTGCCTATTTGTTGGTTTAAATGGAACTCAGTTGGAATTAGAAAGAAAAGAAAGAAAAGAGAAAAGACATGGGTAGAGTTTCAACCGTGAGAAGAAAGAAAGAAAGAAGAAGGAGAAGAAAGAGAGGGAAGGAAAGGAAAAACTTGAAAGTTGAGCTAATTCCAAGGTAAGCTATAGCTTTCCTAGACTTTATATTTTAGATTTTCTTAGATTCTTGTATTAAAGATGATAGTAGAAGTAATCTTAAGTAAAGAAAGAGTGAAAGAAAATAATGAGATGCTAAAGGTTTGAGCATGCATGCATAGTTTTAGGGAAATCCTATGTGCAGGTAACGCTAATAGTTGTTGTGTTTGTATGATGGCATAGGTCAAGAGGTTTGTTTCAGGAAGCAGGAACATCGGAGTTAATCCCTAGTTAAGGGTGCTATCACTAAGGTGAGCGAGTTTCTCATCTGGCAATGTAAAACTTATTTTGAGCTAGCATGGTAATATGTTTGATACCAAGTTGTGGTATAATATACTTAGTAGAGTGTTAAATGTATTTTAAACTTGAAAAATGAGAATCTAGTATATGATATTCTAATGCATGGGTTTTGATGCATGAGTCTTTGAGTATATGTTTTATTACATGAGTTTGAAACATGAGTTTTGAGCAAAGGAATTAAGCATGAGTTTTGATACATGGGTTTTAGATGCATACCGGCATATTTGCATGGTGAAATGTTAAAAAGAATATATTTTGATGCATGTATCATACAAAGCATTTGGGTAGCTATGGGGCTGATCATCCTTTAGATTATGTCATAGCATGAGCATTACACACTACTATTGAGCCGGCACCTCCTGTGATTTTATCGTACGATGATCCTGAGGCCAGGGGTGAGTACAAACTAGACCAAGCCCAGTAGGGTAGGTTGCAAGCAGCCCATGGGGGCATAATCATAGCTCGGTAATAAGCTAGTTACAATAGTTCGTGGGGGAAAAGAAAAAACCCAAGGTCCTAGGGTCAAGGAACAAAAAGAGCACTTTGCTGGGTGGACCCATGGGTAAGGGGTGCTATTTATTCGGGGATCCTGTTGCTAGCTTACGCACCTGATGAGCATACACCTATAGGAGGGCGACTGTAGGATGGTACCTCGAAGGCATCACACATAGCCCAACATCGTAAAGTTTTGGAAAACTTGCATTGGTTTTAAAAAAGGCCGGTAGGCCATGCATTCCCTAGTGGGGAAAGAGTTTCCAAAAGAAATGCCAGTGGGCAAGTTTTAAAAAGCATGCAATGTGTTGACCCAATTATTGATTTTGATGTATAATAACAACCATATGAGTATATCTCTTATGATACTAATGATTTTGATTAAGTGTTTCAGGAATTTAAAATGTTTAATTATTTAAAATTCAAGGAAAATTGAGTTTGAATCCAATTTTTCTTAGAGCCGACTTCCATAGAGATTAGAGCCGACTCTAACCTAAGAATAGAAAACCTTTTTCTGCGTCAAATTAGAGTTGACTTGTGCAAAGATTAGAGTCGACTCTAATATGAAAACAAAGACTATATTTTTGGGGGCACAATTAGAGTCGACTCCTGCATGCGATTTGTCGACCCCACAAAAATTTAAAACCGACTCTGTAATGGATGGATATTACTATTTTGAGCATTCTGACTTAGAGCCAACTCCAGGCCATATTAGTGCCGACTCTAATCTGTCAGAGGAAATTTTAGAAGTATCAGAGATGACTCTGGAAGTTATCTTTTTCCAAATAATCCTCAACATCTCTTTCCTCTTTCGTGCTAAACTTATCCACAAGTACAATTAATGGTTAGTTTTTATCAAAAGATAGATTTAGAGGAAATTATAAAAAGGAGCTTCTGATCATTTAAAAAAGAGCAAAAAAGTAGAGACAAGAGAAGAGAAAAATCAAAAGGAAAAAGTTCAGATTTGAAATCCCAAGTGTTCGAAAAAGAGTTTAGAGAAATCTAAAGCATTCAAAAGCCAACTTTAAAGGATTTCCATCAAATCAAAAAGAGAAGCAAAGAGCCTAGTTTTTCAACATCCTCTACATCAACGAATCTTCCAAAGCTTCAATCCTATCTTGAGGAAGATCATCCAAGAGGAAAAGAGAAAAAGAAGAAAGAAAAAAAGAAGAAAAACTCAACTTCAGAAATCTTCTAAATTATGATCTTCTAGTTCTATCTCATTTATATTGTTTATTTGCTCATTTGAGGAGCTAATTCTCTGTTGTAACTTTACTCTTATTACATTTGATTATTGATTCAATCAAGTGATTGAATTAGGGAGGCAGGTTAGCCTCATGCAAGCTAGGTAGCTTGTGATAGGTTATGTGCTGGTGAGCCTATGAAAATCGATTGGGTTTTGTGATTCCATTATTAAAACAAAAAGTTTGGGTTGTGAGCTTGTAAAATAACTTGGCTGTAATCAGAGTGATTATAGTGTGGCCCAAGAGTTGCTTGGGAGTGGATGTAGGTGTAGCTAACACCGAACCACTATAAATCTTTGTATTTGTTGTGCTTGTCTCTTTTTTCTCTACTCTATCTTTATATTCTACTTTGCATTCTTAGCATCACACTCATTGCATATCCTAATGCACTATCACTTTGTGAAATTATTTTTTAGATGATAAATTTTTAAGAACCCAATTCACTCCCCTCTTGGGTTGCCATCTAGGCCAACAATTGGTATCAGAGCTTATACTCATCCTTTCTTGATCTAATAATCAAGAGCTAAAGATCCAAATGGCAGCTCAAGCTGATTTTTCTTTTTCTGAGGGACAATCCATAAATCGTTCACCTTTGTTTAGTGGCACAAATTACTCATATTGCAAAGCTAGAATGAGGATATTCATTCAAGCTTTAGACTATGATTTATGGAGTATCATTATCAATGGTCCTAACTCCAACACACTTAGTTGATGCATCTATTATTTCTAAGCCCAAAAGGGATTGGAATAAAAATGATCAAAAAATAGCCCAGCTCAATGCCAAGGCCATGAATATCCTATACTGCTCCTTAGATGCAAATGAATTCAATAGAATATCCACTTGCATCTCAGCCAAGGAGATATAGGATCGGTTGGAAGTTAGCAATGAGGGTACTAACCAAGTTAAAGAGTCCAAGATTAACATTCTTGTGCATAAATATGAACCCTTTAACATGGATCAAAATGAGTCCATCACTTGCATGTACTAGATTTACTGATATTGTAAATGGATTAAAGAGTCTTAGAAAGACCTATACTAATTTCAAACTTATTCGAAAAATTCTTAGGTCCCTTTCAAGAGCATGGGAAGCTAAAGTGACAATAATCCAAGAAGCCAAAGATCTAAACAGTCTACCTTTAGAGGAGCTCCTTGGATCACTCATGACCCATGAACTCACAATGAAGCAACATCAAGAAGAAGATGTAAAGAAGAAAAGGATAATTGCATTAAAGGTTGCTGAAAGGGAAACAAGCAGCAGTGAAGAAGATGAAGACGATGATGACACTGCTCTCCTTGCAAGAAAGTTGAAGAAATTCATGCAAAGAAGGAGGCCGTTTCATAAAAGAAAAATGTGTGTCAAGTTGAAAGGAGATAAAGATAAAGATAAGAAAAAAAAGAAAGATCCCTTGATTTGCTATGAATGTAAAAAGCTTGAACATTTCAGATCCGAATATCCTCAACTCAAGAAGGGATTTAGAAAGAAGAAGAGAGCATATGTCGCAACATGGAGTGATAGTGATGAATTTTCATCCAAAGATGAACAACAAGAAGTTCCCATCTTATGTCTAATGGCAAACGAAGAAGATGAGGTAAGTTCTGAAACCCCCATGTATGATTTTACATTTGATAAACTTTATGATGCTTTCAATAAATTGATGAATAATTTTAAAGTTTTGAGAAAAAGAAGAAAGTTTTAAAAACAAAAATCTGAATCTTCTTAAAAAGAAAAATGAATTTGCCATTGAATTTGAAAAGAAAAAAATTGAAAAGCAAGTTTTAGAAAAAGAGAAAAATATAATTTCTGATAAAAATCAGAATTTGAAAAAAGAACTTAAAAATACAAGAGCATTGTTGATAAATTTACTTATATCTTGGAAACATTGAATTTACTTTTAAGTAATCAAAGAGTTGTTTTTGATAAAGCTGGTTTGGGTTACAAACCACATAAGAAATAAAAATTTGTTAACAATTTCTTTGTAAAGAAATCAATTTAAAAAGATATTTCTATTTTTGATGTGACAAGAAAGGACATAAATCTTATGTTTGTGAATATAAAATATTACATGGGAATGCTGGTTATAAAAGTAAGATGATTTGGGTCCCAAAAGGAACCATATTTACTGCTACTAACCATGAAGGATCCAAGAAGGCTTGGGTACCTAAACATAAGATATGATTGCTTTGCAGGCATGTCTAGTAGCGAAAGGATTGAAAAGAAAATGGTATCTTGATAACGGCTGCTCAAGACACATGATGGGTGACAAAGATTAATTCATCACCCTTGAAGCTAAAAAAGGTAGAGTGGTGACCTTTAAAGATAATGGTCAAGGTCACGTCATGGGCATTGGTAAAATTCAAATCACTCCATCAACTTTTATTAAAAATATTTTATATGTTGATGGTTTAAAATATAATTTGATTAGCATTAGCCAACTATGCGATAAAGGTTTCAAAGTTTTCTTTGAAGCTTCTATTTGCATAGAGTCTAATCCCATTGACTATAGCATTATTTTTGTTGGAAATCGAAATGATAATGTATACTTAATTGACTTGGATAATTTATCTATAAGTAACCATTGCCTAATTGTTGATAATTCTAAGGTAAATAAGATTGGATGGCTATGGCATCATAAATTAGGTTATGTGAGCACACACAAGATTTCAAAATTGCTTAGAATGGATTTGATTAAAGGTTTTCCAAAATTAGATTTTGAAAACAATAGAGTTTGTGATGCATGTTAATTGGAAAACAAACTAGAAATTTTTTCAAATCTAAAAATATTGTTTTCACTTTTAGGCAACTCAAGCTACTATACATGGACCTTTTTGGACCTACTAGAACCACTAATCTAGAAGGAAAAAAATATGGTCTTGTGATAGTAGATAATTACTCTAGATTTACTTGGGTACTATTTTTAGCTTACAAAGATGAGACTTTCTCAGTATTTCTAAAATTCTTCAAGAAAGTCATAAGTGAGAAAAACACTACCATAGTGTCTCTTAGAAGTGATCATGGGATTAAATTTAAAAATTATTTTTTGAAACTTTTTGCATTAAAAATGATATTATTCATCATAATTTTTTAGCACCTAGGATACCTTAACAAAATGGGATGGTAAAAAGGAAAAATAGAACTCTAGAAGACATGGCTCGTACCATGCTATATGAAAGCCAGCTCCCAAAATATTTTTGGACGGAAGCCATAAACACAACATGTTACATCCTAAATAGAGCCTTGATTAGACCAATTCTTAAGAAAACTTCATATGAACTATGGCATGATAGGAAACCCAACATTAGCTATTTTCATGCATTTGGTTGTACATATTTCATTCATAACAATGGAAAGGATAATCTAGAAAAGTTTGATGCTAAGTCAGATGAAGGTATTTTCTTAAGTTATTCTACATCTAGCAAGGCATATAGAGTGTTCAAAAAGAAATATTTGATTGTAGAAGAGTCAATCCATATAGTGTTTGATGAGTCTTTAGCATCAAGTTCTGAAAAGAAAGATGATGAGGAAGATACTAATATACTTGAAAGAGATTTTAAAAAATTAAATGTTGATGTATCTTCAGATCATGAACCTAAAGCTAAGGATGATGACTCATCTAAGGATGATGGTAATGATACTACTCATAATGATACAAATCTACCTAGAGATTAGAGATATGCTTACAGTCATCCAAAGGATCTAATCATAGGTGATTCATCTCAAGGTATAAGAACTAGATCATCTATAAGAAATATTAATAATCATCTTACATTTCTATCTCATATAGAATCCAAAATAATTGAAGAAGCTGAAAAGGATAGTTATTGGATGTTAGCCATGCAAGAGAAATTGAATTAATTCACTAGCAATAAGGTATGGACCTTAGTTGATAGATTTGTGAGAAAAATCATCTAATGAATTGAAGTAGCACACATTACAAATAAACCAATTGAAATAATTATTTTCATTACACTTCAAAGTTTCCATTTTTCTATGGAAAAGAAACTATACATTTGTAAAAAGATGTGCTCTCTAAGACTTTTTCTTCTTTCTATTACTATTATCCAATTCTCTTAATAACCTCTGTCATTATGTCATCCTCCTTCCAGTATATTCTTTCAATATATTTATTCAACTCCATCACATGTACAAAGAGATCAAGGAGTGAAAAATATTGTCTTGTCTCCTCTGTTATTTTGTGTACATTAGAAAGATCGCAATTTCTTTGGTTTGACATTTATACATAAATTACACAAGAATAGTTAGGTTATGAGTCTACACTTATAGGAAGTAATCTTCCAGATGAATCTAAATTGCATTATTCTATATTTTTTAGTTCTTTATATTGATTTATTATTTAGAAAATGCATCTTTTTCCCTTCCCTAAACATATGCCTTGTCATCTTTGTTAAAAGTACTCTCATTAAACTATTGTTGTAGCATGTGATGCCCCTATTTTAAAGAACATGTGCATTTCTGATAAATATTTAGAAAGTTGTAACCTTCTTTTGAGTCAGCTTGTACCTTAATTATCTTTTTCTCCTATCCCTTCAATTTCCCTTTTATGCAATATTGTGAACTCATTCTTTTTATTGTTAGTAAATTGGAGGGGCTCGTTTCCTCTATTTACTCTTTAAAAAAAAAAGAAAAAAAATTAGGATGAGGCTGATATTAGTTCACAAGTCTTGTCTCCTCTTGAACTCCTAAACTTGAGAGCCCTGGAAAATGAGGATGAATTAAATATTGAAGACTTTAAAGATTTTGCAGTCTTTTCTTCTTTTCCTTATATATATGAGTTTGTTTGCTATTTTCTTTTTTCCTTGTCTTGTTAGAATCATAAAAGAAAGGAAATTTTATGAGGTTCTCTAGAGAAGATGAATTAAACACCTGTTCATACATCTAATGTTATTGACAAGATCAGCAATAGGTAATTGTTTTGGAGCCATCATATTTGTATCTTTATTTTTTCTTTTCTAAATAATAAATAATAATCATCAATTAATTTGCAAAAAAATATGTATCATGCTTCCACTAACAGCTTTGACATCTTTCAAGAAAAGTCTTGTAACTTTAATTATTGAAAAACTTATTTGAATATTAATATATTAAAATTCTAAATCATTTCTTCAAGCATCGCTATTAGTGTCTATATAATTAAACTTTACAATATACCAACCTTTTGATTAATAAGATCATATCACTATGGGATTAGTTGGTTGTAGGCTTTTCATGCCTATTTTAATTGCTAAAATGAAAGATCTAATCATAGGTGATCCATCTCAAGGTATAAGAACTAGATCATCTATAAGAAATATTAATAATCATCTTACATTTCTATTTCATATAGAATCCAAAATAATTGAAGAAGCTGAAAATGATAGTTATTGGATGTTAGCCATGCAAGAGGAATTGAATCAATTCACTAGCAATAAGGTATGGACCTTAGTTGATAGATTTGTGAGAAAAATCATCTAAATGAATTGAGGTAGCACACATTACAAATAAACCAATTGAAATAATTATTTTCATTACAATTCAAAGTTTCCATTTTTCTATGGAAAAGAATCTATACATTTGTAAAAAGATGTGCTCTCTAAGACTTTTTCTTCTTTCTATTACTATTATCCAATTCTCTTAATAACCTCTGTCATTATGTCATCCTCCTTCCAGGTATATTCTTTCAATATATTTATTCAACTCCATCACATGTACAAAGAGATCAAGGAGTGAAAAATATTGTCTTGTCTCCTCTGTTATTTTGTGTACATTAGAAAGATCGCAATTTCTTTGGTTTGACATTTTATACATAAATTACACAAGAATAGTTAGGTTATGAGTCTACACTTATAGGAAGTAATCTTCCAGATGAATCTAAATTGCATTATTCTATATTTTTTAGTTCTTTATATTGATTTATTATTTAGAAAATGCATCTTTTTCCCTTCCCTAAACATATGCCTTGTCATCTTTGTTAAAAGTACTCTCTTTAAACTATTGTTGTAGCATGTGATGCCCCTATTTTAAAGAACATGTGCCTTTTTGATAAATATTTAGAAAGTTGTAACCTTCTTTTGAGTCAGCTTGTACCTTAATTATCTTCTTCTCTATCCCTTCAATTTCCCTTTTATGCAATATTGTGAACTCATTCTTTTTATTGTTAGTAAATTGGAGGGGCTCGTTTCCTCTATTTACTCTTTAAAAAAAAAAGAAAAAAATTAGGATGAGGCTGATATTAGTTCACAAGTCTTATCTCCTCTTGAACTCCTAAACTTGAGAGCCCTGGAAAATGAGGATGAATTAAATATTGAAGACTTTAAAGATTTTGCAGTCTTTTCTTCTTTTCCTTATATAATATATGAGTTTGTTTGCTATTTTCTTTTTTCCTTGTCTTGTTAGAATCATAAAAGAAAGGAAATTTTATGAGGTTCTCTAGAGAAGATGAATTAAACACCTGTTCATACATCTAATGTTGTTGACAAGATCAGCAATAGGTAATTGTTTTGGAGCCATCATATTTGTATCTTTATTTTTCTCTTCTAAATAATAAATAATAATCATCAATTAATTTGCAAAAAATATGTATCATGCTTCCACTAACAGCTTTGACATCTTTCAAGAAAAGTCTTGTAACTTTAATTATTGAAAAACTTATTTGAATATTAATATATTAAAATTCTAAATCATTTCTTCAAGCATCGCTATTAGAGTCTATATAATTAAACTTTACAATATACCAACCTTTTGATTAATAAGATCATATCACTATGGGATTAGTTGGTTGTAGGCTTTTCATGCCTATTTTAATTGCTAAAATGAAAGATCTAATTTTTCAATGATCATAATACTAAACCAAGCCCAAGTAAAGAAGGAGAGTTGCATTAGATAACTGACAGCTAGCGTAAATCTCTATCAAATCTCTTAAAATATAAATTTACTAAATCAAATTATGTGAAGGGTTAGAATGTCTCCGTTAAGAGGCGCGTTGCATCTGCCTTCGAATGTTTCAAAAAAATAGGCAGGGGCGCCGCACCGGCACCTGAGTACGGTGATAAGTGAGCAAGGGTTCCTATACTACTAACGAGAGCGAGTAAAAAAGTTAATCCATCATACTCAGCTTAGAGTAGCAATTTGAAATATAGAAATACTAACAGGTAAAGTTATGGAGTAGTGGACACTATAATTAGGAGAAAAGTAAATATAATATGCTTACAAAAGACTAAATGGATAGGTAAAAAATCTAAAAAATAGAGAATACATGATATAAATTATATTACACTAAAAATTAGAAGAATAGAAATGAAGCAAAAATAATTGTAGACAAGAATTTTAAGGAATATATTGTTAAGGTAACTAAGAAAAGAGATCGAATTATATCACTAAAACTTATAATTAAGAATATAATTAATATAGTGCATATGCACCATAAGTAGGATTAGATCAATAAACTAAAACATAATTTTGGAAAGATATAGATGAAGTAATGTAAGAAATACCATAAGGAGAAAAGATATATTTGGGAGGAGATTTTAATGGACATGTAGGATATGAAACGGTACATGAAGGATATAAATTTAAACATAGGAATGAAGCCGGTGTGAGCTTATTAGTTTTTTAAGTGGCGTATAATCTAACAACAGTAAACCCTTATTTAAAAAAAAGATGAACATTTAATAACATTTAAAAGTGAATCTAATAAAAGTTAAATAGACTTTTTCTTAACTAAAATAGATAAAATAGCATACAAAAACTATAAAGTTATTCCAAGAAAAAGTTTAACTTCATAACATAAGATAATGATAGCAGACAAATGGATAAAAATAAATTTAGAGTAAAATGTAAAACTATTAATCTAAAAATTAAATGATAAAATTTGAAAGAAAAAAATTAAAATTATTTTTAAAAAAGTTAGTAAAAGAAATGACTATGAATATAAATAATGATCCCAATTTAATATGGATAAAAGCAACTAAATGCATAAAAAATATAGCAAAAGAAGTTTTAAGAAAATTAAAAGGAGTAGGACTAGTAAAAAAGAAAACTTGATGGTAGAACGAGAAAGTTCAAGCTGCCATCAAGCTTAAAAAAACTATAAAATTTGACAAAGGCTAGGGATGAAGAAAGTCTTAAAAAGTATAGGGATGCAAAGAAAGAAGCTAAAAAAGTGGTAAATAATACCAAACTTAAAGCCTATAATGATTTATATAATAGACTAGATATGAAAGAAGATAAAATAATTATATATAAACTAGCAAAACTAAGAGAAAAGAAAATAAAAGATCTTAACTATATTAAATGTATTAAGGATAAAGATGAAAGAGTCTTAGTAAAAGAAGAAGAAATAAAAGAATGATAAAAAAAGTTATTTTAAAAAATTATTAAATAAAAATAATTTAGTAAATTTAAGAATAGAAGGATGTGATAACCTAGGAATAACAAATAAACATAAATTTTTTTGTAGATTTAATATGTTTGAAGTTAAAAGGCTTTAGTAAAATAAAAAATATAAGGCATTAGGACCATATTCGATTTCTATTGAGGGTTAGAAAGACATAGAAGAAATGAGAGTCATATGCTTAACCATTTATTTAACAGGATTGTAGCAACTAAAAGAATGATGAATGATTAGAAAAAATGTATATTAATACCCATATACAAAAATAATAGAGATATTTGAAACTGTGTAAATTATAGAGGGATTAAACTAATGAGTTATACAATAAAATTATGGAAGAGAGTAATAGAAAATTGAATATGAGCTAAAACTTTGGTGTCAAATAATCATTTTAAATTTATGTCTGAAAGATCGACCATGGAAGCTATTTATTTATTAAGAAGATTTATGAAGAGGTATAAAAAAAAGACTTTCATATGGTCTTTATTGATTTAGAGAAAGCATATGATAGAGTATCTAGAGAAATAATATGTTGAGTTTTAGAGAAAAAAGAGTTACCAAAAGATAAATAGAATTGATAAAAGATATGTATGATAGCTCAATAACTATTGTTAAAACAACAATAGAAGAAACTAGTAAGTTTTTAATTACTGTAGGTTTACATCAAGTATCTACCTTAAGTTCACATCTTTTTGTATTAGTTATTGATGAATTAACCAAATATATTCAAATTGATATCCCATGGTGTATGTTATTTACAGATGATATAGTATTGATTGATGAAACTAAATCTAGAGTAAATGCTAAGCTAGAGATTTAAAGAAAGGTTTAGAATATAAAGGATTTAAGTTTAGTAGAACTAAAGCTGAATACATGAAATATAATTTTAGTAGGAGTAGAAATATAAATGAAGAAATAGTAAAGATTGCAAGCAAAGAGATATCGAGAAGTAAAAAATTTAGGTATTTGGGATCAATTATCCAGCAAAAATGAAATTAGGTGAATGTGTGAATCATAAAGTTAAAGCAGGATGGATTAAGTGGAGGAGTACTTTGAAAGTATTGTATGATCGATGCATTCTATTAAAATTGAAAGAAAATTTTATAAAACTATTATTAGGCTAGCTATGCTATATGGAATAGTATGTTGGACAATATTGAAACACATGTGAATAAATTAAGCATAACATAAATGCGTATGTTAAGATGGATATGTGGTAAAACTTTAAAAAATAAATTAAAAATAAATATATAAGAGAAATGATATGAGTCATCAATTAAAGATTAAATGAGAGAAAATCAATTACAGTGGTTTGAACAAATATAACATAAACCTTTAGATGCTTCAGTTAGAAAGAGTTATATTTTAACAATCCATAGTAAAGATAGAGGTAGAGGTAGACCTAAATTAATATGGACAAAATAATTAAAAAATATAATGATTTATGATTTGAATATCGATTTGGTCCTGAATAAACTAGAGTAGAGGAAGCAGATTCATGTAGCCGAACCCATGTAGTTAGGAAAAGGCTTAGATGAGTTGAGTATAATACTAAAACAATAACTAGATTCACCTTTACATAATGATAGATACTATACTTTCATATATTCATGAACTATGTTTCCTAAAGATTCGATGCCACAATTTACATTTTTTCAACAAGCCAAGAGAAATTTTGCAGCATGTTCTTAGTGTTGGATAGAAACTTAGCTACTTTTAAGAGGTTGGAATGCATTCATTCAATAAATATTATTAAATTTTATTCATTGTTTATGTACTAAAATTTTTTATAATGGTTCCTAAAAGTACAATAATAAAGCATTTTCTTTCAACCATATCAAGCTCAATATTTCAGATATATCAAATATTCAAAGCAAGCCCCTTCGAAGGCTAGCCTATAGAAGTGCATTGATATGATTATATCCTAGTCTACTTCAATGCTTTGCTTGTAGCTTTGATTTCAACTTGCAAAGGCCTATTTAGTACTCTTCATAGAAGAAAAAAAAAGATAAAAAAAAAGTTGTTTACATTTTATAAAGGTGTATAGAATGTTGAACACTTTGATTTCATCTCCTTACCAAATCAAGTCTATTATAGGTGTGAAGCAATGAAAAGAAAGGATAAAAATGGTATTAAACAAATGGTACCAAATTTCTTTCAACTATTGAATTAATGATATACTTATGTGTAATTGAAGTGTATTGGTTACTATTTGTATATTTTCTTAATTTGTAACTATATACCATTTTTAGTTGCCACCACGTAATCAACAAAGAGAAAGGATGCCATTAACATAACAAAAATGAATTGAGTCTAATTAAGCTAATTTGAACTAACCTAATTTGCCTCACCATAAGTTGTAATAAAAAATAATCGAACTTATTATTTAACTAAAACTACACTTGAACAATTCTCAATATTTATCATTTTGATCATATAATTCTCTACTTTGTCCTAGATGTTTGAAGGAGGGAAATCATGGTATCTCTTCCGATAGGATGCCAATCATCAAGTGCACATGAAACACAACTGGTCCTAACAAATATTTGCAACTCTATGCCAATACAAAATACTTAGTTATATTTGGTTACAACAACTAAAAAAAGGTTAAACACCTCCCTCTAATTCTAAACAACCCTTCATGATTTGATTAAATCAAAATAGTTGGAAATGTAGTTTGGATGAAAAATTGAAGTAAATGATCAAATGAGGACTAAATGGTCAAACAAAAGCCCCATACTAATTTTGAAATTTAGTAGTTAAATGGTTCCTTGATTGTGGTTTATATCTCATGATTAGGAGTTTTTAAAGTCAACCTCCAAGAATGGATGAAGGATAATTGAAACCACTTTCTTTGTTGATTGCTATTTCATGTATAGTCCTTGTTGATTGAAATTTTTTTCCCAAGTGGCCATTTTATATTGAGTCCTTAATCCTCTGGA
Source organism: Calamus simplicifolius (assembly GCA_900491605.1). Lineage (NCBI taxonomy): Eukaryota > Viridiplantae > Streptophyta > Magnoliopsida > Arecales > Arecaceae > Calamus > Calamus simplicifolius. The sequence continues at coordinate 347,093 of UESW01004988.1, read as the reverse complement.
ATAAAAGATACACATTTGCAAAATGGACATAGTATGTATAGTATAAATGTAAGTGTATACAAAACGAGAATAAAAGTGTGCAAAATAATAATAAGTGTATGTAAGATTATAAATGCAATGTAACGATCATGCGTAAAATGATAATCAACTATTGGATCAATGTTAAGTTTTCCAAAGTGTAATCGATTACTTTTACATAGATAGCTACTAAAACCAAACATATCTTACTTGACTAATAATGCAATTCAAGAATGCAAACTTATTGCATTAGGACATTCGGTAGGAGGGGAATTAGAGGGACAAGTTTGTATTTATACTTTTTATCATTGAATAGTTTAGGCCTTTTGCATTTTCAAAGTGTTTTTTTTTTTAAGAACCCATCTCAACCAATTGAAGGAAAATACAAGTTGAAATCACTAAATTCTATTACAAAAGAATCGAAGTATTAAATATAAAAGCATGTTCATATAGACCGACCAACTAGCTTTAACTCTACTTCTTGGTATCTCACTTTACATGTGAAAGATATATGATCTGAACCTCATGATGACATTCTTAATATATTTTTTGAAAAAAACAATATGAATACAAAACCCTTACTGTTGATGTCTCGTGTCTATCAAAATTAATTAGTTGATTGGTTTTCTTTAGAAAACCTAAAATTTGTCTTAGACATCTAAAAAGGATGTAATTTTTTGATATTGTGTACTTATATAGGCTTGATCTCGTAGAACTATTAGCCATAAAGCTTTTATTAGTAAAGCTTCTAAAAGTAGAACTTTTATTAAAAGTTATTTATTATTTAGCAATTATATTTCTAAAATATAATGAAATTTTAATATATTTGATAACCAAATTAATAAGAAAGTCTTTTTAAAATAATAAATGATAAAGGACATTGCATAGTACTTTTTAATATCTAATTATTTGTATTATCAAAAACTATTATTATAAATTAATCTTAAAGTATAAATTATTATAGAACTATTATAATATATTTAAAGGTATAATATTATCATTTAATAATATAATATAAAATATTATGATATATTATAGGAATATTATAAAATTTCAACATAATGTAATATATTATATATATTTACTATAGTATAGTGTTATGTAATATTGTATTATTATTGTATCATCGTATTTTACAGTATATAAACATATTATAGTTACAATAATATTTTTATATAATATTATTATCTTATAACATGATATAATTATTATATTATATCATAATATAAGAGTAGTGTTATAATAATATTTTAGATGTTATATTATATGATATTTTTATATTTTTATTTTATTAGAATATTAAATATGGCTATTTTCATGATTCATACCTATGACGTCAAAGTCCAATGAAAATAGGTTTCCAACATTCTTATGTAGAGCTTTTTGAAAACCTAGCTTTGAATTATAGCTTTTCTGAGTAAAGCAATTAACAATTTTTATATTACTTTAAAAACACTTTTAAATTTTTTTCCAAACATCATAAAAGTATTAAAAGAGCTTCTATTCCTCGAAAAGTACTTTTGAGGCCATTCAAAAACTCTGCTAAAATGGAGCTTTAGTAGGGATAAAGCTAGGTCGGGCTCAGCTTAAACTTTACCATCTAACCCACTCATTAGGTAAGGTTAGGTTCATGTTTATAAATTCAGATGGGGTTTGGGCTTAAGTATCTAAGATTGACCCCAAATATAGTTGTATTAAGATTGATTTTTAACATAACTCTAACCCAACCCAATGTAACTTAACCCAACTAGATCTAATATATAAATAAAAAGATAACCATATTAATTTTTCATATAGATTACTTAATATTTATATCACTACTAATTATGCATCATTATACAATTAAAATATTAAATGATAAAGATCTTAAGTCAATTATTATAGGTCCACCAAAAATATCCCAAGCATTTTCCTTATATTAAAATTCCTATTTAATGTAGTTGCATTGTCCAACTTAAACTGATTCTCACAATCTAACCTGCTTAACTTGTGGCAACCCAAATTTAGGTTAAAATAGGGTTAGGTTAGATAGTGTGAGAGTAATAACAAAAAAAGCTAGGTTTGTTCATAAGGTTGTGGGATTAGAGATTGGGTTTGGTTAGAGTTTACCCTTAACTTGACTAACATGAACGAATGCTGAAAAACCAAGGATCTAGCTATACAAGTTTAGGGTAAGCATGCAGAAGCAAAGAACAAGATTTGGACGCTAAAAATCAATTAACAGTGACCTAATTACCACCAGTTAGGTTTATACGACATAGTAACTATTGTTTGAGGCTCCAAGTCAATTTGGTCTTTTTTTTTTTGATAACAAGAAAAAGATTAGTGTTTCAAAAAACTTACTCACTCGGCATCTACCATAGCCAATTGGGTTAAGGCAAAAAAGGAAGCTATTTTTGGGTCTCAAAAGCCTTAAGGCTAGTGAGTAGCAGCCCAATTTACTAACCAATCAACTACCTAGCTGACTTCCCCATAAATACGAAAACAAGCAAGATTTGAAGTCAATTTGGAAAAGAAAAAAAAAACAACTAATGATAGGGTTTCTATCATTTAGAAAAACTATATTGATGGTGGTTTTATCTCAGCAATACCCTATTGATGATTAATTTTGTTATTAGCTCATAGTTTCAAATTATATTAATACAAGTCGATTTTCTCATTTTAACTTAGTTAAGCAAAAGTCAGAGAAATTTAGCTAATAGAACATTGCAATTCCATGAAGATGCAATATCATCTAATCTAACTACTTTCATAACACCTAAAAAATAAAAGGATGTGATTAAACTATCAATACATTGGATAATATAATCATGTAGGTTTTTTCTTGGCATACCGAAACTACGTGGCCCAAAAATTCGAATGAAAGTTTATGGGATATAACACATGCTCTGATACTATTTGTAACATCCCAAGCTCACCTGTTAATCCAATTAAATCCGTTAGTGGGCCGAAACTACATAGCCCAAAAACTTAAATTAAAGTTAATGGCTAGCAAGTACTTATAAATGCACATCACATCTCTTTTTCATACAATGTGGGAATACATTTAGGGTATCGAGGCAATTAATTTTGCACAAAAATTGCAGGTGATTAAATCCTGGAATATCTCAGCTATAGCCACGGAGATATGCTGAAAGCTACACTCAGATACACTTGACAACCTCCTTATAGCTGAACCGAAGAACAATTCTTGTCATCGTTCCATCAAACAATTCCCTCTCTATAACATTATTCTACAATTTTCTCTTTCTCATTGGACTGTTGTTATTCACCAAAAGCATATAAAGAACGGTTCCCAACTCCCATTTCTTTCCATCTCATACCTGCTAATTTTGTGTTTCGTTGTGCTATTATTCTCCTTCCTATTACCCTTGTGTTAAGATTTTATGATAATCAATATGACCTAGTTTTTTGCAACTCGGCATTAGTCATGCTTTGTGTTATTAGATATTAGTTACATTTAGATACTTCTCTCGAAAGGAGATAAGCACTTTCTATATTTACATCTTTCTAACAACTTTAGGCTTATGGTTGATGCTGTTGGGATGAAGCAATTCGTATTACTTAATAATCCTTATTACTCATCCCATGTTTTGTTGTTTGAATATCTTGAAGAGAAGTGAGATGTCGCGGTGCATCTTGATAGACCAAAATTTAGGGTCCACATATTTCATTATCCACTCATTAATAATTTCCTATTTTTCCTAATCCTTGTATCACACTAGTATCGTACTAGTAGCAACTACAAAGATTTTTTAATTGTTTGCATAACAATTTGTTCCGAATCTAATGGGATATGAGATAGATGGACCAACAATCCAGGTCTATGAGGAAATTTTAGTCTTTTTTAATAATCTCATTAATGTCTTAATATTTTCAAGTTGATGCAACCTTAAATTATAATGGATATTTGGGAGTTATCCTTCCAAGTCAAGGTTATCTGTTCAAATTCTTATATAACCATTAAATAGTCTTGTTTGAATATATTCAAAATTGAATTTACTCAAATAATTTTATTCTACAAAAATGATCAAATAAAATTATTTCATATAGAATAGAAGAAACTTATCCCTCTTAATTATAATTTTGCCGCTACCTATCTTTCAAATACAACAATAAATGGGAAGTAATTTTATTGATAAATTTTAAATAATCATAAAAATTAATCTACTTATTTATTTGTCTCCCTACTTCTCCATTCTCATGCTATTGGAAATTTTTTCTTTTTTCTTTTCTTTTGTTTTCACCCCCTTGCGGTCTAAAAAGTATGTGTCGGTAGCCTAGAACATTTTGCATCGCTTGGATATATAAAGGGAATGCAACGCTTGTTTTCAGTCGTTTATAAAATTATGAAACTATTTTAAGCTTTTGACTTTTTAGCTATATAACGGCATCTTTATCATTAGATTTGGATTTAAAGCCGAGGCTTCACCTAATTAAAGTTCAGGAACAATATTTGGCATATATAAGATATTGGCCAGGTTCAAATATAGAAATTTCTCATAGGTGAAAATGAGAACTTTTTATTATTTGAGCCTCACCAATATCTTTAGACATCTTCATGGTGCTAACTTTGATGAGGTTGTCGATTTTATTTTACATCAGCTATATATTTATTATTTTAGAAACTTCTCATAAGGAAAAATGAGAACTTTTTTTATTATTCAAGTATCGAAATCCTCTGTATAAAGTGCTTGGTATTATTTTATCATCAATGCAACACAGTTTGCTGATTGAGTTTTCACTTTTCACCTTGTTAAAGTTTGCTAGGCAAGATAATTCGAATATAAGAACTTCTCATGAGAGAAAATGGTAAGTTTTGCTATTTGAGCCTCACTAGTATCTTTAGAGAATATGGTTGGTAATATATGTTAGCGAGATGATTAGTATTTCTTAGTAGTCTGTATGAACCAAATTTAACCTTGTATGGATATTTGTCTAGCTTAAAGATAGAAATTTCTCCAGAATGGATGCTGTCAGATGAGAACACTTTATTGGTTCATGCCAAAATCCTCTGGTCTTGTGAAAAATGATTCACTTGCCTTGTTTGGCCTTATTCAAATATTGGTTTAGCTCAATAATGGAAACTTCTCATGACAGGCAAGAAGAGGCCTTTTCTATGATAATGGTGCAAAAGGTCTTAACAAAATGCAGCCATTACCTTCCCATGACTGCATAGTTGAGAACTTCTCTACATCTCTATCACAGACAGGTGAAATTGAGCGAACGACAATAGGAAAGCGCAACAATTACCATAGCAGAATTATGAAAACAAAATTCTGAATAAAAACCAAAGCTTCTCGAGGCCATCTGCATGCAGTTATAGACTAGGTGTTTTTTTGTTTTTTTTAATTAAATCCAGCAGCATGCAGAACCAATTTTAGAAGTACAATTTTTCTGGGTCATGCAAAATTAATTTTCATACCGGTCTCAAGCTTAGCCCACTGAAAACCAGATAAGTTAGAACTTTCAGTCCTGCTCTAGCTATCACATAGAGAAATAATTACATCATTGAAAAATAAAATTTCCTGCTGATTTAGGATATAGCCTCTAGGCAGAACAATGAACATTCTTGAACGTAGCCCCTTAAAGAATGAATACAACTTTCGTTATATGCTATGTTCTTAGTTGCACAAAACATTCTAGGAAGGAGGGTTTGTTCGAGCTTCCAGGAAGGTTGCCCTTCCTACTGGATTATGTCAAGACCATCTCCTCTCATTATATTTGTTAGCACCGATATACAATACATGAAAATCACAAGAATCCTCCAGAAATCTTTCCTGACCAAGCAACCACGTTACAATTTTCCAGCGCTCTTTGCCAATCTTCTTTGACCATAATCCCTCCCTCAATGCTGAGGCTAATTATCAAAGTTTGTCTTGTTCAGTATCATAATACTTGACAGAATAAACCCATCATTCTGCTGTCACTGTTATAGATCTTCTTTGATGTTTATAATGTATTCCAATTAAATTTTTTTTTAGAAGATGTTTCATCCAAGATTCAAAATCCAAGTTGTATTTAGTTTTCTAAGCAATGAAATGAGAAATTTGGATCTAATATTAAGGATAATACAAAAACTGAAATTAACATTATTTGCATGTGTCACCTGATCAAATTAAAAGTGGATGCAATTGGGGGGTTGACAATCTTCAGTTGCCTGGTCTTCAGAACCCCAGGTCTGTACTTAGGTGTTCTAGAACATTTTTTCAACTTAGGTTCTGCTTCCTTCAAACCTTTGTTTTCATATAATCTGAATATGAATCAATCTATTCCTCCATTTACCTTTTCTACTTTTTACTTTAATTTGTCTGAAACATAGAAACGCATAAATAAACCTGGATGCTGATGATTAACTTTATCCATGAAGGTTGTTTTTTAACACCTGTATGCTAGCATATTACTTCTTGACAACTGAACTCATCCCACCTATATGATTATGAATTCCACCTTAAAAGGAATAGATGTCAGAGATCGTTGTCAAAAGAAAAGATGGTTGCTGGCTTCTCATTCTTAAGGCATGAGTCGGGCTACAAGTCTTAAATATGCTATCATAGCCCATCCTGCAGAACAAATATCCATGGAACACACTAAGTTACTAACTGATGTTGACTTTTCAAGTTGATAAATATGTTGTCTGTGGCTGAATCAAGTAGCACTCTAATATAAACAACTTCAGGATGCAAATTTAGCACTCTAATATAATTTGTGACTCCTTGATATCTTGTCAAGCTAATAATATGAAAACAACAAGCCATCAGAAATCATCATAACCCTCAAATATCTTCTCAAAGTTCTCATGCACATTTCCTCAATCTAGAATACGAAGTCAAATTTTTGGAGTCTATAACAGTATTTTCATGAACCATGATAATATGTCGTGATAAAACAATTTGGTTCTCAAATTTATGTTTCATATATAATGCCTCACTGGGGCACCATTTACTCTCCAAGGAATCCAAATCGAAGACCCAGTATCGTACATCAATGAACTAATATTTTTTAATCCTGATAATTGTTAATCATCTAATTTCTGACATTCATCATGCAAATGCAAAAAGCTTGCTTGCCTATGCAAATGCTAAGTAATAAAAGCATAAAATGTATGATAGGCAGACAAGTATTTAACCCATCCTTATCCAATGGGGTTAGGACTTTCAACTAAAGATAATTATAATCAACTCAACCTAAAGGTAACATATCCATGATAGATAAATTAACAACCACAAAACATCGTTTCAGCTTTCATCTCAGGAAATATATAAATAGCTAAGCAAGTTTTGGCTTTCGTGCCTTTGAAATATTTAAGTATAAAAACTCATTTGTCATCAATGTATCTTTCTTTTTCTTTATTTTCCTTATGCTTACCACTCACCCTTGCGCCATCTTCAAAAAGGGACTCATAATTCTTTTTAATGTATATTATGTAATTGTAATAAATAAATAATCTTTGTTTAACAAAATTAGTACATTGCTCCTCCTTGCCATGTCTAATATAGGAACATCGACTCAACACAAAGATTACATGAATTGAAAATTCATGCTAGATAGTGTACCAAGTGCAGGAAGTAAGAAAACAATGAAAGATCCAAACTATTACCCTCACATAAAGTCGAAAAGAGAGGCAACACTCGCAAAAACCATCATTTCAATTCACTGGTCAGGCATACGCTATCACCATCATGAGAAACATGTGGATTGATATCTTCTTCCATTCTCAACTGGGAATGGAGTGCACTTCATTACATTTGATGGCTTACCCTGAGGCAGCAGAGGAAAGGAGCCGATGTCCCCCACCAATTATTCCGACCAGACAGAAACCTCAAAAAAAGAGTAGCCATAAGAAAATTCTATTCATTCTCCTCCTATATTGCTGCCTTCCTCCAAATTCTCCAACCCTTCATCTCCTCAATAAATAATATTTAATGTATAAACAAACTAGGACAAATTCACTGGTCTTAGTGGTCTAATGATATTATATCTAGGAAAAGGGAGTTGCACTTGAAGAGTTCAGGTTGTATTTGCAACAAGACCATAAATATATCAGGTACTTTAAAGAAAATACCATGCATATAGGCAGAGATTAAATGGTTGGATAAAAGTGGTAGTGCCAGCTCATTCCTCATATATTTCAACAATTCTCAATTACAGACGACATTGATTACCCATATGTACTTCTCAACTAGATAAGGAAAAAGATTTTTGAGCATTCACTAAACTATTTCAGAATTCTAAGAATGCAGTGACCATCCTAAAACATTTGCAACTATTATAGGAATGCAAAACTTTCCTTAAAGGGGCATTTGGTAACTCAAATAGGTTCATCACGGTGATCTTAGATCATTGGCGGTCCTTATTCCAGGATGATATAATCCTTTATTGTTTTAAGATGACTGCATTTGATATATTATATCCTAATGATTAAAGATTCCTGAATATCCATAATTAACCTGTTTGGTATGTCAAAGGAAGTCAAGATCACTGACCATTTAATACCAAAACTATTGTTGATACATTTTGCAAATAGCATGATACTTTATTTTCATTTCATATTATATACTACTATAATATTTAAATTAAATTAGAATATTATTTTATTATAATATGAAATAGTATAATACTATAATATAATATTATAATATGATCTCATTATATTATATTATATTAATATGAAAATAATGCTAAGCATTTTTTTAGATGAGGAGCATTGGTCCCTAAATTTGAACCTAAATATGCCAAGGTGATCTTAGATACCTATCTCTAAGGACAGGGATGAGATAACTAGGTTGGATGATGATTCTAGAGGTGAAGATAATTTATAATAACCATCATGTAGGATCACCGGTATGCAAACAAGTGTGATAACCCCAACACCTCCACCCAAATAAATTGATTTAATACAAAATGCCACCTTTTTTTCCTTCTGCTTGGTTTCAGCTAGGTTATGGAATGGAAATAGTTAAGGGGACAAAACCCTCCACTCTTCTCAGCTACACAACAAACTTTCGCAAACATACTCATGATTTTACTTTATATCATTGGTAGACAAAGTCAGTAATCATTGTTTTATTTCCAACTTTTATCTATTGATTGGTTGACACTCAATTTAAACAACGCCATGAAATAAAAAATATGCAGTTTCAGAAGCTGAGGTTACAGTGATGAAAGAAGAAAACTTGAAAAAAACGGCCTAACTAGGAAAGCAGATTGGCAGTAAAAAAGAAACTTACATGGATGAAGGCATTGTTCCACACCACCAAAAATGCCCACCATCTGCTCAACACCATTAATGCTTTCAAAGGAAGAATCTATTGAACTAACAGCACTCAATGAAGGTTTAAGTAGGTCCACGACTGAGCCTCAACAAGCTTAGGATTATCACCAATCCAGATGCAGCAACAGCTATGTAGCGCATTCTCAGTTCAGACAAATTAAATAGCTAAACAAAGCACCAGCAAGGCTAGAAAGATGTGAGAACACATTTAGGCAGCTGACCAATGAATTGGCATTTCTTTACCTATACCCAAAGGTAGAATGATCTAAAAATATTCATTAATTTCATATAACAAAAAGGAGAAAATGGAAATATAACTGAACTGAAAGCTTCTTCAAGAATCTTCAGTTTGAATATCCAAAATAAATTTCAGCAAACTGAAGAGATGGAATATTGCTTTAACTCATGCATCAGGATAGTTTCCTGGAATGGTAGTTAATTTTATTTCAAAATACATTACGCAAACATCAGAATACAAGCTTAAAACTATCAAGCTTTCAGTGATTCTCCTGCTTTAACAAGCTCCTCGAGTTTCTTGTTAATTTGAGCCTCTGTTAAACCATCCAAACGAACATACCTCTCCACTCCAAAGTCTGGCCACAGAAACAAAAGCACACAATCAGATGGGGAAGAAGATCAAGACAGTAACATGTTGATGTTCCACTAGTAGCTAGACAAGAGAAGTAAAGTTGCAAATATATTGGCATCATAAGAGATAGGATAATTCTCTTTTACATTGTAAGTGCCAAAAAAAAAGAGACATTTATCAAGAACAACAGATAAAGATTCATGAATTCAACAAGTTTCATTCTTTCAGAGTATTAAATTCTCCACACCCAGACAGAGTACCAAGGTGCATATACCTCATGTTAATAAGGAAGACCTAACTTGTCCATAATAAAGCATTGTTTTGCTTAACAATTGGATGCAGTTAAACATGATGCTTAGCAATGAGAATAACAGCAATTACTTATAGCAAATGAAGCACGTCGGTTCAAATGAAGCATGTCAGTTCAGCCAGATTAGTTTACTCAACACAGAGATAGAATAAGGGTAAGCAGGTACTTGCACTGGATCATAAAAATAAGCAGGACATTACAAAATTGTATGGAAAAAAGGAAAATAGAAGCACCCCAAAAATTCAATACAACAAAGATGAAGTAAAATAAAGATGGAAAATTAAATTAACATGGAGAAAATAAAGTTTTATCTATCCATATTTCCCCTGTTCATAAACAATGCAGCCTTGCTCCAAATTTTATTATGGAAGATACTACATATAAAGAGATGTCAGTTAGTGTAGTTGGTAAAGCCTTTGGAGGGTTGGTCCTAGATACCTCGGTTTGAGTCCCGCCCTCACCCTGATTTCAGCATGGATTCCTCCTATCATAGTTCTAAAAAAAATACAGATAAGATCTTCTAGCCATATATGTCAGCATGAGATCTCTTTCTCATACATATCTATTTAAATCACATTCCTGCACTATATGTAAGACAAAAGAAAAATCTCGGGCTCATCCTTCAATTTTAAAAACAAATCTAGCGTCATTCCTGTTACATTCGAACAATCCATATGGGACTAAAAACAATGTTTTTGAGCACACTGGCTGTAGATTTTATTCTAAATATCAGTGGTGATACAAAATAAGAATACAATCCCGTATCATCAAATTTATCACCAAGTAACCCTTTTGCTTCAATAGTAGCCAATGTCTTGAAAACTACTTTTTTAGAAAAAAAAAAGGAAGTAAAATATTGAGCTCATCTACTAATTTTCAAATTTAGAGTTCATCCCGGTTATATTCAAACAACCCATATAGAATAAAAGTGTTAAGACATGCAGGACATTGACTCGATTTTATTCTAGATGTCACTGCCAAAGAAAAAATTAACATATGATCTCATATCACTATGTTTATCACAAGTAAACCTATAGAGCTTCAGAAGTAGCCGAGGATCTCTCAGGAAATTCTTTTTCAAGGAGGGAAAAAAAGATGCGCAAAGAAGGATCACCATATCTCGCCCACAGCTGAGGCTCAACTCCGCCGCATTCGCGGATCAAGATGGGAAGCTTGGGATTCAGGGTCTTCAGATCTTTGTAATTCCTATGCACAAATTCCCTGCAAAACAGCATATATAGATAAAGAAACCAATCAACAACGACACAAAGAAATTAGAAGAGAAAAACCCTAACGACTTTTTTCATCGCGACAACGATATCTTTTTGCTGGAGAGAACGAACAACAAAATACCGGGTTTGGGTGCTGGCAGGCGAAGTCTGGCAGTAGAGGAAGCGGAGCTCCTTCAGATTTCGAGAGAGATGTCCCCTCCATGCCATTTTTCCTCTCCTCTCTGCAATCCGATCTCTTCGCAGAACTTGATTTGGCCCGTCGAAGACGAGGTTGAACTGAAGTGCGCGTAAGAGGTTAGATGATGGCCGGTTCTTGCAACGAACATATCTGGGCCTGGCCTCGGCTTGGCCTGATTTGAGGTCGGACCGGGCTTCTCCATATGATGGCCGGTTCTTTTATGCGTGCGCCTTTCTTTGTCCATAAATCCCATAGAGGATTGATGGTTCCAATCCTTCTTCCCCCACGAGATATTTATTATTTATTATATAATTTTTATTTTTCCTTAATAAAATATTTAGTTTCATAGTAGCTTAAATATAATAAATACTGATGTAATAAATATTTAATAAATACAAAAAAAATAAAATTAATAAATGTGTTGGGGGGTAAAATCGTCATTGCATTAATATCCGTGCGAGGCGGCTAAGGCTGACCTCCTCCGGGCTTCCGTAGCTCGGCCTCCTCCGGGCTTCCGTAGCTCGGCCTCCTCCGGGCTTCCCTAGCTCGGCCTCCTCCGGGCTTCCGTAGCTCGGTCTCCTCCGGCTTCCGTAGCTCGGCCTCTTCCGGGCTTCCCTAGCTCGGCCTCCTCCGGGCTTCCGTAGCTCGGCCTCCTCCGGGCTTTCGTAGCTCGCTTATACCCAGTGATCCACGCCCCGACGTCTACCTCCGCGGAACCTGACGCGGGAGAGCTTAAGCTTACCCGAGCAGCTCCTTAGGCAAGGAATCATATCGAGATGTGGCCTAAGACCTATTGAAACCGCCCCAGGTCTACTCACCCAGATCCCAAGACATCGAAGAGCTCTCCCAGCCGTCGATCCCTTAACAGACAAGGCGTGGATTCTAACGGCCCCACAACGGCCTGATTCTGTCTACCCCCGTATCGTAACAACCTCAGAACCTTCCAGAAGATGCTCAAGTCCCCAGGTGACAGTCTATAAGTATCAGATTAACAGATTCCCTCAGGTACGCACGCGACTCTGTACGCACACCTCCACTCTCACTCTCCTGCCCTCGCCGGGAGCTCATCGGCACTCCTGCCCCTTTTTGGAGCCTCCGATTGGCCATCCCCGGAGAGGTCTCCCGGAGAGATCCACCTCCTCATTATCTGGTTGATCGTCGATCCCTTCCCCACTGACTTGAGCATCGGAGGGTCTTCCGCGGAGGACCACCCCCAGCGTCCCTCCGCGTGTGGACTTCTTTTGCAGGTCCGCCGCACCCCCTCTTCCCGGAGATCGACCGCGCCCGAGTCGGAGGACGGATTTCGGCGGCAACAGATTGGCGCTAGAGGAAGGGTCTCAAGTCCCGTTAAAACTTGAAGAAAGGAGACAAGGATCTTAATCCGGAGAAGAATCTCTCTGATGGCCAACCGCAAGAGAGCAACCTCTGTTGCCCAAGATCAGATCGCCTCCCAGAGGTCTGATCCGACTGGCGCCACAGCGCCACAGCCCCCACCTGTCGAGACTCCGTCGCCTGCCATTCCGGTGACCCAGGACCAGTTTGCTACGCTGGTCCAGCAAGTCTAGGCTCTTACTCACCTGGTACAGGAGCGCCTTACGGCTCCTCCCGCTTCGCATCCCCAGAAAGAAGCGGCGACTTCTTCTTCGCCGGCAACCTCCTCCTCTGATCCGCATGAATCAGCGGATCCCCCGCATCGCCCCAAGGGGGACAAACCGGTCCCTCGAACCGGTTACGACAGAGATCCTCCCAGATCTCGGCGAGCCCGCTCCCTCTCTCCGGCGACGTCTCGCCATGATTCGATGTCGTCCTTGCGATTCTCGCGCCCAGCCCCTCCTCTGGCCGGTGAGGAGGAGATCCGCCGTCAGATCCAAGAAATGCGTCAGGAGCTGGACGCCGCCAAGCAGATCCATCTGCCCCAGCCCAAAGCAGAGCAGGGCGTCCCTTTCTCCAAGGGAATCATGGAGGAAGTGATTCCCTCCCACGTTAAGCTGCCAACCGTCGAGCCTTATCACGGCTCCACTGATCCGGACGACCATCTCAGCAGCTTCCGGTCAATAATGATGTTCCACGGAGCATCCGATGCGATCCTCTGCCGTGCCTTCCCATCCACCCTCAGAGGATCCGCCCGAACCTGGTTCAACGCCTTGAAACCGGGTTCCATTGATTCATTCGACGAGCTGAGCCACCTTTTTATCGGCCAGTTCGTCAGCAGCCGCTGCCACCGACGGAGATCCGACTCCCTCTCCGAAGTCAAGCAGAGAGAGGGGGAGTCCTTGAGAAATTATCTTGGCCATTTCAACAAGGCCATGTTGGAGGTGGACCACCTTAATCATGAGGTGGCTATGTCCGCCCTAGCGGGGGGGGTTTCCAAGGAGAGCGACTTCTATCTGGCGATGGAGGTCAGTTACCCCCCATGTTTGTCTGACATGATGGCCCTTGCGGACAAGTACGCCAGGGTCGAGGAGTCGCGGAGAGTGACCCGCGCAGAGCAAGCAAGAAAGAAGCAGGAGCCCAAAGCTCCCGACAGACACCGCCCTGTCCGTCGGCCAAGTCCGCCCCGCCGTCCAAGAGTCCCTCCACTGCCGCCAAGGAATCGCTCCCGAAGTCCTCCCAGGCGATTCGATCGCTATACTCCGCTGACTATGCCCCGAGCACAGATCCTCATGGAGATTGAGCGCCAACTCCCCCGGCCAGTACCTCTCCGAGGAACCCGACCCGAAGAGACCCCGCCAAGTACTGCCGCTACCATAGGGAGCATGGTCATGACACCGAAGAATGCTGGCAGCTGAAGAACGAGATCGAGAGACTGATTCGACGGGGACGGTTGGACCAGTTCAGAAGAGCACCCGAGCCACAACAACAAGGAGGTGACCGCCAGCCCGAGCTCCCACAGCTCCCTCCTCCACCAAATCCGCCTGTGGTTGGCCGTATCAACATGATTGAGGAGGCCGGCGGATCGAGCTCCAGGGGCGACGGTGGTGCACCAGTGCCGAAGAAGGCGCGCACAGGCGAGCTTTCCTTTTCTGATGATGATCTTCTTGGGATACAGCTTCTCCACGATGACGCACTTGTTGTATCCCTTAACTTGAACAACTATGATGTAAGCCGGATCCTCGTCGATAGTGGAAGTTCGGTAAACGTTTTGTACCTCGGTGTGTTTGCCAGGATGAAATTGCTCATGGAAAATCTTCGAGCCGTGGATTCCACCCTGATGGGATTCACTGGCGACATCATCGTCCCAGAAGGAATCGTCACCCTGACGGTCCGTGCGGGAACCTGGCCCCTTGTAGCCATTGTTCAGACGGATTTCTTGGTGACCGACCTTAGGTCCCCATATAACGCCATATTCGGCAGGCCGGGTCTAATGTCCCTCAAGGCGGTAGTCTCCATCCCGCATCTATCCATGAAGTTTCCTACCGAGCAAGGAGTTGGCGTGGTTCGGGGAAATCAGGCCATGGCTCGGCAGTGTTTCGTCACGAGCCTTCAGTCCAGAATGCCCGAAGTCGACGGGCTAGACGCTCGTAAGGATTTCGCCGAACAGCGAGGAGAACCGGCGGAAGAGCTGGAAGAAGTACCGCTAGACGAAGCTCGGCCCGACCGAACCATAAGGATCGGGTCGCTACTCGAAGGAGAGCCTCGTCGCGAGCTGATCAGATTCCTCCAAAGCAATGCGGACATCTTCGCCTGGACCGCCTCTGACATGCCAGGGATTGACCCAGAGATCCTCGTCCATCGCCTCAATGTGGACGAGAGGCACAGGCCCGTTAAGCAGAGGAAGAGAAGCTTCGCCCCAGAGCGGCAAAAAGCCATTGAAGAGGAGGTCGACAAACTCATCAAAGCCAATTTTGTTCGAGAGGTAATTATCCAAGTTGGTTGTCGAATGTCGTCATGGTGAAGAAGTCGAATGGCAAATGGAGGATCTGCATCGACTTCACTGACCTCAACAAGGCATGCCCAAAGGATAGCTTCCCCCTCCCTCGGATCGACCAGCTCGTGGACGCCACCTCGGGCCACCAAATGCTGTCATTCATGGATGCCTATTCGGGCTACAATCAGATCCGGATGGCCCCCGAAGATGAAGAAAAGACCGCCTTCATAACCGACCGAGGTACCTACTGTTACCGAGTTATGCCTTTCGGTCTTAAAAATGCAGGAGCGACCTACCAACGGCTGGTCAACAAGGTGTTCAAGGAGCAAATCGGCCAGAACATGGAGGTGTACGTAGATGATATGCTGGTCAAGAGCAAGGAAGCGCTGCGGCATGTTGAGGACCTCGCGGAGAGCTTTGCCACACTGCGCAAGTATGGGATGAGGCTCAACCCAACCAAGTGTGCTTTCGGCGTCAATTCCGGGAAGTTCCTCGGCTTCATGGTCTCCCAGCGGGGTATTGAGGCTAACCCTCAGAAGATCCAAGCTCTCCAACGAATGGCGCCCCAGCGTCTATTAAGGAGGTCCAGCGCTTAACCGGGAGGATAGCGGCCCTTAACCGCTTCGTGGCTCGGTCAGCCGAGAGATGCCTCCCCTTCTTCAAAACTCTCCGATCGGCCAAAAATTTCCAATGGACTCCTGAGTGCCAGAAATCATTTCAAGATCTCAAGAAGTACCTCGGCTCGCCTCCACTTCTCAGTAGTCCGATCCCGGGAGAGACTTTATTTCTGTACCTGGCCATCTCGGAGGGCGCAGTTTGCTCAGTGCTAGTCAGAGAAGAAAGCAAAGTCCAGAGGCCGATCTACTATGTGAGTAGGCTGCTCCGCGATGCGGAGACGAGGTACACCAGGATCGAGAAGATAGTGCTGGCTTTGATCACCTCGGTCCGAAAGCTACGGCCTTATTTTCAAGCACATTCAGTGACAGTCCTCACCGATCAACCCATCAAGGCGGTGGTCCACCATCCAGAAACATCGGGGAGGATGACCAAATGGGCCGTCGAACTAAGCGAGCATGACATACATTTTCAACCTCGCCCGGCCATCAAAGCCCAAGTGCTGGCCGATTTCCTCCTCGAGTGTACCATCCCAGAAGACGGCTCTACCCCAGAAAATCCCGAAGGACCAAAGCCTGAGGCTCGGTGGCTCCTTCACGTCGATGGGTCGTCCAACGCCCATCACTCCGGTGTGGGTCTAGTCCTCACCAGCCCAGAGGGAATGATCTTCGAATACGGCGTCCGATTCTCCTTCCCGGCTTCCAACAACGAAGCCGAGTACGAGGCCCTGTTAGCTGGTCTCCGGATCGCCCGCAACTTGAAGGTGGAAAAGCTTAACGCCTTCACCGACTCTCAGCTGGTGGCCGGCCATGTGCGGGGTAAATTTGAAGCCCGAGAGCCCAACATGATCCGATATCTCCAAGAGGTGCGCGACCTACTTCCCCATTTTGCCGAGTTTGAAATTGTTCAAATTCCTAGATCGGAAAACGCCCGTGCCGACCTACTCTCCCAATTGGCAACCGCGGAGACGATGGATGCTGAACAAAAATTCCATCTGGAGACTCTGGAAAAGCCAGCATCATGGAAGCCGATCGGGTGATGCAAATCGAGGCTGAGCCATCCTGGTTCGACCCTATCTTCAACTATCTCAAAGAAGGGTCGCTCCCATCCGACCGAAGAGAGGCCAGGAAATTGAAGCTGCAGGCGACCCACTATGTACTGATTGACAACCAGCTTTACAAGCGGTCTTTTTCTATGCCGCTGCTCAGATGCCTCCGCCCATCCGAGGCAAACTATGCTCTACGAGAGGTACATGAAGGGATTTGCGGCAACCATCTGGGAGGCCGATCCCTATGCCACAAGGTGCTACGGCAAGGCTATTACTGGCCGACCATGCAGAAAGACGCGGACGACCTAGTCCGAGCCTGTGACGCCTGCCAGAGACATTCAAGCATCCAGAGGCTCCCTTCCGCCGAGCTAGTCTCTATATCCTCTGCCTGGCCCTTTGCCAAGTGGGGGATGGACATCCTCGGTCCATTCCCGCTTGCGATGGGGCAGCGGAAATTCTTATTCGTCGCCATTGACTACTTCACCAAGTGGGTTGAAGCGGAAGCCGTTGCGCAAATCACCGAAGCACGGGCCAGAGACTTTGTATGGAGGTCCATTGTCTGCCGGTTCGGCCTCCCCCACACCATAATCACCGATAACGGTAAGCAGTTCGACAATTCCAAGTTCTGCCAATTCTGCGAAGAACATGGAATCTGTCACCACCTCACTTCGGTCGGGCACCCACAAGCCAACGGAGCGGCCGAGGTGACCAACAGGACTCTTCTCCAAGGAATCAAAGCTCGCCTCTCTAGAGCCCAAGGCAGGTGGGCGGATGAGCTACACCATGTCTTATGGGCCTATCGTACCACCCCGAGGATTCCGACGGGCGAGACTCCATTTCGAATGGCTTTTGGTACGGAGGCCGTCATCCCTGTGGAAATAGGCCTCCCATCTTTGCGGGTGGAGAGTTATTCAGAGGAAGCCAGCAACGAGCAACTCCGCACCAACCTCGACTTGGTGGAGGAAGTCAGAGAGAAACCCCGAATCAGAACGGCCGCCTATCAACAGAGAGTGGCTCGGTACCATGCCTCCAGGGTCAAGGGGAAAACCTTCCTACCCGGCGACCTCGTCCTCCGAAAAGCTTCTGTATCCAAACCACTGGAGCAAGGAAAGCTGGCACCGAACTGGGAGGGTCCGTACCAAGTCACGGAGATCATTGGACCAGGAGCCTACAAGCTGCAGGATCTTGATGGGAAATCCATCCCTCGAACGTGGAACTCGGACAACCTCCGCAGATACTATCAATAGGGTACGTCCCGCATGCCTCGCCAGTTATCTATTTTCCCGCAGCTTACTGTATGAATCGATTATGCACCATATTGCCGTAAATCATAAAAGGAAATAAATGCTGCTTACCAATCCTCGGTACAACCGAGTTAACTGCCTGGACAGGAAATCTCCGAACCTTGGCAGGGCCAAGTAAAACAAATCTCCGAACCTTGGCAGGGCCAAGTAAAACAAAGTCTCCGAACCTTGGCAGGGCCAAGTAAAACAAAGTCTCCGAACCTTGGCAGGGCCAAGTAAAACAAAGTCTCCGAACCTCGGCAGGGCCGAGCAACAAGTCTCCGAACCTTGGCAGGGCCAAGTAAAACAAAGTCTCCGAACTTCGGCAGGGCCGAGCAACAAATCTCCAAACCTTGGCAGGGCCAAGTAAAACAAAGTCTCCGAACCTCGGCAGGGCCGAGCAACAAATCTCCGAACCTTGGCCGGGCCAAGTAAAACAAAGTCTCTGAACCTCGGCAGGGCCGAGCAACAAATCTCCGAACCTTGGCAGGGCCAAGTAAAACAAAGTCTCCGAACCTTGGCAGGGCCAAGTAAAACAAAGTCTCCGAACCTCGGCTGGGCCGAGCAACAAATCTCCGAACCTTGGCAGGGCCAAGTAAAACAAAGTCTCCGAACCTCGGCAGGGCCGAGCAACAAATCTCCGAACCTTGGCAGGGCCAAGTAAAACAAAGTCTCCGAACCTTGGCAGGGCCAAGTAAAACAAAGTCTCCGAACCTCGGCAGGGCCGAGCAACAAATCTCCGAACCTTGGCCGGGCCAAGTAAAACAAAGTCTCCGAACCTCGGCTAGGCCGAGCAACAAATCTCCGAACCTTGGCAGGGCCAAGTAAAACAAAGTCTCCGAACCTCGGCAGGGCCGAGCAACAAATCTCCGAACCTTGGCAGGGCCAAGTAAAACAAAGTCTCCGAACCTTGGCAGGGCCAAGTAAAACAAAATCTTCGAACCTCGGCAGGGCCGAGCAACAAATCTCCGAACCTTGGCCAGGCCAAGTAAAACAAAGTCTCCGAACCTCGGTAGGGCCGAGCAACAAATCTCCGAACCTTGGCCGGGCCAAGTAAAACAAAGTCTCCGAACCTTGGCAGGGCCAAGTAAAACAAAGTCTCCGAACCTTGGCAGGGCCAAGTAAAACAAAGTCTTCGAACCTGGCAGGGCCAAGTAAAACAAAGTCTCCGAACCTTGGCAGGGCCAAGTAAAACAAAGTCTCCGAACCTCGGCAGGGCCGAGCAACAAGTCTCCGAACCTTGGCAGGGCCAAGTAAAACAAAGTCTCCGAACCTCGGCAGGGCCGAGCAACAAATCTCCGAACCTTGGCAGGGCCAAGTAAAACAAAGTCTCCGAACCTCGACAGGGCCGAGCAACAAATCTCCGAACCTTGGCAGGGCCAAGTAAAACAAAGTCTCCGAACCTCGGCAGGGCCGAGCAACAAATCTCCGAACCTTGGCAGGGCCAAGTAAAACAAAGTCTCCGAACCTTGGCAGGGCCAAGTAAAACAAAGTCTCCGAACCTCGGCAGGGCCGAGCAACAAATCTCCGAACCTTGGCCGGGCCAAGTAAAACAAAGTCTCCGAACCTCGGCAGGGCCGAGCAACAAATCTCCGAACCTTGGCAGGGCCAAGTAAAACAAAGTCTCCGAACCTCGGCAGGGCCGAGCAACAAATCTCCGAACCTTGGCAGGGCCAAGTAAAACAAAGTCTCCGAACCTTGGCAGGGCCAAGTAAAACAAAGTCTCCGAACCTCGGCAGGGCCGAGCAACAAATCTCCGAACCTTGGCAGGGCCAAGTAAAACAAGTCTCCGAACCTCGGCAGGGCCGAGCAACAAATCTCCGAACCTTGGCAGGGCCAAGTAAAACAAAGTCTCCGAACCTCGGCAGGGCCGAGCAACAAATCTCCGAACCTTGGCAGGGCCAAGTAAAACAAAGTCTCCGAACCTTGGCAAGGCCAAGTAAAAAAGTCTCCGAACCTCGGCAGGGCCGAGCAACAAATCTCCGAACCTTGGCAGGGCCAAGTAAAACAAATCTCCGAACCTTGGCAGGGCCAAGTAAAACAAAGTCTCCGAACCTTGGCAGGGCCAAATAAAACAAAGTCTCCGAACCTTGGCAGGGCCAAGTAAAACAAAGTCTCCGAACCTCGGTTGGGCCGAGCAACAAATCTCTGAACCTTGGCAGGGCCAAGTAAAACAAAGTCTCCGAACCTCGGCAGGGCCGAGCAACAAATCTCCGAACCTTGGCAGGGCCAAGTAAAACAAAGTCTCCGAACCTTGGCAGGGCCAAGTAAAACAAAGTCTCCGAACCTCGGCAGGGCCAAGCAACAAATCTCCAAACCTTGGCCGGGCCAAGTAAAACAAAGTCTCCGAACCTCGGCTGGGCCGAGCAACAAATCTCCGAACCTTGGCAGGGCCAAGTAAAACAAAGTCTCCGAACCTCGGCAGGGCCGAGCAACAAATCTCCGAACCTTGGCAGGGCCAAGTAAAACAAAGTCTCCGAACCTTGGCAGGGCCAAGTAAAATAAAATCTCCGAACCTCGGCAGGGCCGAGCAACAAATCTCCGAACCTTGGCCAGGCCAAGTAAAACAAAGTCTCCGAACCTCGGCATGGCCGAGCAACAAATCTCCGAACCTTGGCCGGGCCAAGTAAAACAAAGTCTCCGAACCTCGGCAGGGCCGAGCAACAAATCTCCAAACCTTGGCAGGGCCAAGTAAAACAAAGTCCCCGAACCTTGGCGGGGCCAAGTAAAATGTTTCACCGAGCCATGACAAGGCTAGGTAAAAACCACTCGGGCTAAGACCCCAGCGAAAGGTCTACAAGCCTCGACCAAAGCCGAACGGCCCTCAAACAGTCCCCAAAGGACTTCATCCGGTTCGAAAACGGATGATAAACGAAGACCATCGGCATGCGAAAGATGCCACCATAGGCAGAATTCCCCTAAAAGGCTATAAGGTCTCGCATAACTAGCCGATGGCCCCAGGCTGGGCCTGGAAACTCTCCCTAGCAGTAGAGAGCCTTTGAGAGGCCCCCCCTGCAGCCCGTCACGCGACATATCTACGATTAATGCGCGGGACAATGGGACTAGACCGACATCCAAGTCCGTCAAGCGTATCAAGATAATCATTCTCAAAGAAGAAAGAAATTCTTAAAAACGAGTCTATTTTCCATTTAAATAAGAAGGAGCCATTGCAAGGCACAGAGAGACACAGAAAGACAAAAACAGGGGCGGGCAGAGCCCCTGGGGTCAGTTGCCCCCAGAGCCCAGCAACTTCTCCAGGAGTACAGTTAGGTCAGCCACCTGCTGACGAAGCAGCTGAATCTCCTCCTCCTGCCGACCCATCACCCGACGTGAGGCCTCCGCCTCCCGAACCGAGACATCCAGGAACTCCTCGGCGGTCCTAGCGAGCCGCTCATTGATCGCAAGACCCGACGCAAGGGTCAGCCCATCGACAATCACGGAGGTCCCCCTCTCCTCCGTGTACGATGGGTTGCTAACCGAGGAACGCGAGTCAGTCGACGACCGCGCTGGAGAGTCCATTTTTTAGAGCTCAGACCGAGGGATGGCCAAAACCAATCCCCCTCGGTCATATTTATACCTGCCAGGCAGGTATCTCGATCGGCCGCGCCGCGAGCACCGACCCACGAGAATTTGCCACGTGTCGACATTCTAATGCGTGAGGAATCCAAAGAGTCGCGCCCTAATCCCGAGTAAGATCGATAAGCACGGAGGTTCCCCAGGCGNTCCCCCAAGGGACTTCGCCCGGTTCGAAACGGGCGCTAAACGAAAACCATCGCATGCATGCGAAAAATGCCACCATTGGCAGAACTCCCCCAAGAGGCTATAAAGCCTCACGTAACCGGACCAAGGGCCCCAGGCTGGGCGGGAAATTCTCCTAGCAGAAAAACCTTTGGGCGATCCCCCTGTAACTTGTCATTCGAAATATCTACGATTAATACGCAGGGCGATGGGACCAAACCGACCCCAGTCCGTCGAGCGGATTGAGGTAATCATCTCAAAGAAGAAAGAAATTCCTGAAAACGAGTCTTTCCATTTAAATAAAAAAGAGCTACTGCGAGGCACAAGACCGGAAAAACAAAAGTGAAAACGGGAAGGGCAAAGGCCCGGAGTCAGTCGCCCCCAGAGGCCAACAGCTCCTCCAGCCCCGCCAGGTCGGCCACCTACTGACGGAGGACACATCTCCTCCTCTTGCCGGTCCATTATCCGCGTAAGGTTTCCGCCTCCCGGACCGAGACATCCAAGAGTTTCTTCGGCGTCCTCGCGAGCTGCTCATTGATTGCAAAGCCAGACGCGAGGGTCAGCCCATCGAGGTAACGGAGGTACTCCTCCCCTCCGAGTACGGCGGGCCGCTGACCGAGGAATACGAATCACTCGGCGATCGCGCTGGAGAGGCCATTCTTTTTGGAACTCAGACCGAGGGATGGCCGAAACCAATCCCCCTCGGTCATATTTATACCGCCAGGAAGGTATCCCGATCGGCCACGCCGCGAACGCCGATCTACGAGGTTTGCCGCGTGTCACCATTTTAATGCACGAGAATCCGAAGAGTCACGCCATATCCCGAGTAAGATCGAAGGCGAACAGATTGTTCGGGGGTTCCCCAGGCGAACACTTTCCAATCTGTCGCCCCCTGCATTAAATACATTCGGCGCTTCCCCGAGCCGCTCAATACCACCTCCTTTTTTCGGAAAACGTGGAAGTCCGCCGATCGACCGATAGCTCGCCCCCTCGGAAAGAGTAGCGTCAACCAATAAATGCATGACAACATGCCGCCCGTTCCGCTCGGGCGCCCCCTTTTATTAAGCGCCACGTGGGCCTAACGCTATGGCCTACAATGGCAACTGAACCGCTCCCTCCGAGCTACAATAATCTCCGAACCTCGGCAGGGCCGAGCTACCGATTCTCCGAACCTCGGCAGGGCCGAGCTATAAAATTCTCCGAACCTCGGCAGGGCCGAGCTACCAGTTCTCCAAACCTCGGCAGGGCCAAGCCATAAAATTCTCCGAACCTCAGCAGGACCGAGCTATAAAATTCTCCAAACCTCGGCAGGGCCGAGCTATAAAATTCTCCAAACCTCGACAGGGCCGAGCTATAAAATTCTCCGAACCATGGCAGGGCCAAGTAAAATGTTCTCCAAACCTTGGCAGGACCAAGTAAGACGTTCCCCGGAACTCGAAACTTGACTATCCCAAGTAGCTGGCCCCTTGCACTATGACGAGAAGGGGTGCGGATTCCCTAAGCTTCGGCCAGGACCGACCTACGGTAAACCAAGCTCCAATGAGAGCGGAGCATAAAGTGCCAGACTCCTGACCCAAGCAAGAAGCGTATTTTGCCAAACGGTCTACGAATCGCCGAATACGAACCTCGATTAGTTCGGATGGCGTGAAGTCCTCGTCCAAGGGCAAACAGAACGCTTTTGACGCCCACAAACAACAATGGAGAAAAGCTCGGCACAAGAAAAGATAGAGGTCAAAAACAAATAACTCTCTTTATTGCCGATCATGATCAATTACAAATGCCTCACAGGCGTTACAAGAGCATTGAAATGCATGAAATAAAGACAAATGCAAACCCGAACAACTGCTACAAAGCAGACCCAGGCGACTGCGATGTTCTGACGGTCGGATCGGCAGATCAGGCAAACCAGGAAATCAGTCCGCCTGGGCAGGATGAATTAAAAGATCCAAAAGGAGGCATGGCCCGCGGATGCTGATTCTGAGGATCCGAACGATCCAGCCTGCCCCCCTAGGAGGGGGTGCTGGATCGCGGGTCGCCACCCAGCCAAGGGAACCGGGGACCATCCGACCCTGGTCACTCCCGTCTTCTCCCTCCCGTGGCAAGGATTCCCCTCAGAGAGGGACGGGAACCTAAGCCAGCGAAAAAGGGAGAGTCTGTGCGTGCTACGGGGGTGTCGATGCACTTCCTACCATAAGCCCCCTGTAACCGGCTGCAAAGCCACACGGGAAGAGTAAATGTGCGCTCCCCATGTGATCCCTGCGCCCCCCATGTGCGCTCTCCATGTGATCTCTGGGACTCATCCCCTAAGGGCGAGCCATCCTCCAGCTGCTCCCCGGTCGCCCCAGCTATCCGGCGGCAAGGAGCCCATGAAAAGAAAAGTCGATCCTCCCACTCGTAACAACAGAAAAATGAGCATAGTAAGAGTTCTGGCGAGAAAAAAACTTTGGGGATAACCAGATGAGACCCCCTTTTCCCTTTTATAGGCAAAATGGACCAGGAAAAGCCACCCAGGCTGCGCGTCTCGAGATTAAATTTCCAAGTAGTACTTCCACGTGGTCTCCCAAGATTGGCGCCCCACTGCGCGCCAAACCACCGCCCGAACCAGGACGTGTACGAAGATCCCCTGATCGAATCACAGTCACTAAATGCAGGAAATCGTCCGCTGATGCTTCGAAAACGACGGGCTCAGAAAATCGTCCTTCGAAAAGTACTGTCCAATAGTGGACGGTTGCGTGCGCGTCACAACGAGGCGACCTGCGGGGAAAAGAGCACCTTCCGGAAAGCTCTGATGCAGCTTTATGCCCCCCACTGTGCCGTATCACCGTTTCTAGTAAAGTAAAAACCGAATCGCCTGCGGGACAGCAGGACACTGACAGGATGGCGAGAAGCACGCCGACCTGTTTTCGCCCGTCGGCCCCAGCCGACCTAATTTATCTGTCGGCCCTAGCCGACCTACTTATATCCGTCGGCCCACGACGACCTATTATCGGCGGCCCACGACGACCTGCTTTTATCCGTCGGCCCACGCCGACCTACGTTCGTCCGTCGGCCCTAGCCGACTTATTCCATCATCGGCCCCAGCCGACCTAATTTATCTGTCGGCCCTAGCCGACCTACTTATATCCATCGGCCCACGACGACCTACTATATCCTCGGCCCACGACGACCTGCTTTTATCCGTCGGCCCACGCCGACCTACTTTCGTCCGTCGACCCTAGCCGACTTATTCATTCATCGGCCCCAGCCGATCTAATTTATCTGTCAGCCCCTGCCGACTGATTTATCCATCGGCCCCTAGCCGACCCGCTTATCCGTTGGCCCACGCCGACCTACTTATGTTCGTCGGTCCAACCGGCCTACTCTGCCCCTCGGCTCTGGCCGATCTATTTTGCCTGTCGGTCCTAGCCGGCCTGCTTCGCCTATCGGTACGAGCTAACGCGTTTGCATAGTCTTGGGATAAAGATAACCCAAGATCGCCAGCGAGCCACAGACTGCTCAAGGCGAAATTGAACGACGATGAGATCAAACCGAGACAACACTTAAGTCTAAACAGTAAGCTCTTTTATTAAAGAACGACAAATAAACAAGGTACAATAACAACTCCTACGAACCAGGAGCCGCATCAGCCTTTGAGGAACCCTCAGTTGCGCTTGCGGAGGCATGACTAGACTCACCTTTCTCCAATGATCTCGCCCCCTCGGCGGTGTTTGCGACTGTCCCTCAGAAATTGCAGCTTCGCTGGGACTAGGGACGGCGCCAGGTTCGCCGTCAGAAACATCGACACGTTCGTCTTCGTCCTCTTCTTCCTCATCTTCATCTTCTTCTGAATCTTCAACACTCAGAAAAGAGAGGTCCCACTCCGGGCGCTCGCTAAGAATCCGTTGCTTACACTCTTCCATCCCATGATGGAAGGCGTCAACGCTAATAGCGTCCTGCCTACCCCTGAGAATGGCGTGCTGCGTTTGGCCTCCGCAGTCTGTTTCTCGGCCTCGATCACTTGGGCCTTTAAAATGGCATTTTGTTCCTCAAGCTCGCTGGCCCGTGCCTCGAGTTCGAGCTCCTGCTGCGAGTGGACGCGAGCACACCTTGGAGAGCCCGAATCTCCGACCCCATCTTCGCCATCTGGAAAAAGCTGAAATCAATCGGCATCGCAAGGAGCCAATGGAAAAATAAAGAGGATAAAATGGGAGCATACCTCCCCCTCTCGCCTGGCTAGCCTTTTGGCCAGCTCCTCGGCCTCACTCCGTGCTCTTGTCCTGTCAGCGCCGACCAGCTCGACCCTCTCTTGCAGGGTACTAATCTTCGATTGTCTGGCCTCAATCTCTCCGCGAGCTTGCGACAACTCGTTACTCACTCGAGTCATCATCCCTTGATGCCACCTGGCGCTCTCCTTCAAATCGGTAATTTCACCATCACGCCGTTTCAATTCCTCCTCCATTTCATCAAGCATTCTCGCCAGGCGCCTTCTCTCATCGTCGGCCTCCCTCCCCCGCCGACTCATGATCTCACCGTGTTCCCGCTGCATCGCCGCCACTTCCGCGGAATGTTTCGATTTAATTTTTGCCAACTCCAAGCATGCATCGTTGTTCCTCGCCAGGAGTCCCTGTAACTCCTCCACCCGGCGCTTCTGCTTGGACACCTCATCCACGGCGGCCTGATGTGCCGCCCTTGCCGCCTTCGAGTTCCTGTCCATCGAGTCCATGAGCTCTTCAAACTGCTCGGACACCTTCAGCCACGACTGGAGCTCGACATTCTCCCTCCGGGCCTGAACACTGGCCCCCGTCGCCAAACTCAGGCGCCAGCAAATCGCCCGGGAAAGCAAAACGCTCTGCAAAGACAAAAACCGAATAAGCGCCCACGATGGGGTCCATCGGGAAACATCTGCCACATAGGAAAAAGTGACTCACCCGCGAAGCGTAGTCCCGGGTCATCCTCATCAAAGTCGTATTATCAATGGCAGGAAGAAGATGGATACTCTCAGCTACACCTTGCTGCCCGAACGCAGCATCGACCAATCCCAGGTCGGCAAACTTGTCCGCCGACGGATCCGCACCAGGATGCAAGACCGACCTTATCATGGCGGAAAACGCCTCATCAATGCTGGTCTCCGAGCTGCTGGGTTGACCGGCCCCGCCTGAGGGACCGGCCTGGAAAACCCCCAGCTGAGAAGCCTTCAACCTCTCAGCCTCCTCCATCAAGGCCCTGGCTTGGGCCTCTTCAGATAGCTCGGCCAGCCCAAGCGCCAGCCTCCCCAAAATCTTCTTCGAGGGAGCCCCGATCATGGGACCCCCACTTTGTTGTGCTCCCTCCACTGATGCATCCTTCCCAGTCGCCACCACTTGCGTCTCCTCGCGAGCTCCCCCGAGGCCTCGATCCGACCCGCCTCTTGACCCATCGAGGGCGCCCCGACCTCACTGCTACCAGACTCCTCGACGGACAGACCAAGTGGGGGCTCCCCCTGAACTTCCTCCGCTGCGGCTGTCTCCTCCCCCTCTCCCGCTGGAGCCAGTAGTAATCCCGCGGGGGCAATGGGCCCCTTTGCTACGGCCGCCTCTGATGGACCCGCCGCGGGTTCCTCTTTCAAAGGGGATGCGGTCGGACGAGCCAGCGGAGCTTCGTCCGAACTGTCCGATATCTTCAGTACAAGGGCGCCAGGTGCCGTGGCCATTCTCCCTGGATCCTCCTTCGCCCTCGGCGGTCCTACAGGGACTGCTCCAACGTCCGGCGGGCTTTTGGCAGAGGTGTGGGCCCTTTTCTCGGGCCGGCCGCTGTCCGCACCGCTACCTTCCCCCGGCGCTTTCCCCTCTTCCTCTTGGAGAGGCTCGACAACGCCAACCTTGTGGCTGTTAAACCGAAATTTGCACACTCAAACCCAAGCGCGGTAATCAAGAAAAATACACAGCGCAGAAAGGAACTCACCTTGAGGATCCAGAGGGCTGAGCCCGGCTGCGAAGAGGGCCCCTCCGATAACAGGTCGTTAGCCGAAAATACCTGTCCATTACGAAGGACATCCAGGTCCCTCTCCTCCTGCGCCGATAAGGCCGGATGCGTCTCCGCATCCCTCGCAACTTCCCCCACCGTCGAGGAAATCGAAACCAACGTTCCCCTCCGCAATCACGAACCGGCTCTTCCACCCCTTGATAGAAGAAGGCTTATCCGCGATGACATTGAAAGATCTCCGGGGCCCGATGGAGGTCCACTCCGATTTCCTCCCAGGAGTCAAGTGGTAACAGGTGCGGAAAAGGGGGAGAGTTGCAACGACTTGAATCTGGTGGCACATCGAAATAAATCCAACGATATTCCGCCAACTATTTGGAGCCACCATCGACGGACAGATGTTGTAGTGGGTCATGATCTCCTTCACCAAAGGATTGAGAGGAAAACGAAGACCCGCCTTAAAACTATCCTCGTAAACAAAGACTCTGGACTCTAATCCCGAGTAACCCTATCTTCGGGTTTCGGCACCCGCAGAACCACATCCAGGGGCAGACCATACCTCTGGTGGATCCTCCCCAAATCCTCAGCAACGATGTCTGAGGCCACATCTTCAGGGCTCATCGCCATCTCGGTTGAGGGAAGTCCTGGGCGAAAACGATGAACGCTGGAGAGGTATGAGAGACCAATGCTCTTCTGAAAATAGGGTGAGAAGACGCCGCGAACAGGCGCACATGTGCACAAGCATGTATATATATATAGAGGGCGGCTGTCACTTCGCTTCTCCGCCAAGGAACCGCCCTAAGGAGGCGGGACGTCTCATTCGAGGCGTCCGGAACCGCCTCGACAAACCTCCATATCGATCGGGATTCACCGCACGGCACAATCTCAAACCGTCGCTAGTGGAGGAACCTTACCTTCGAAGGTACGATAGCCCTGTCGTATTAATTAGGGCATCATTGCATGAGCTGTCTAGGCCAACGTGTCCTATCCACAGGCGCGCCACTTGAGCTTATACTCCCTACGCCCGAACCTACGCTTCGAACTAGGGAGTGGAGGGCATGTGTTGGGGGGTAAAATCGTCATCGCATTGATATCCATGCGAGGCGGCTAAGGCTGACCTCCTCCCGGGCTTCCGTAGCTCGGCCTCTCCCGGGCTTCCGTAGCTCAGCCTCCTCCGAGCTTCCGTAGCTCGGCCCCCTTTCGAGCTTCCCTAGCTCGGCCTCCTCCGGGCTTCCGTAGCTCGGCCCCTTTCGAGCTTCCCTAGCTCGGCCTCCTCCGGGCTTCCATAGCTCGGCCTCTCCCGGGCTTTCCTAGCTCGGCCTCTCTCGAGCTTCCGTAGCTCGGCCTCCTCCGGACTTCCGTAGCTCGGCCTCCTCCGGGCTTTCGTAGCTCGGCCTCTCCCGGGCTTTCCTAGCTCGGCCTCTCCCGGGCTTCCGTAGCTCGGCCTCCTCCGGGCTTCCATAGCTCGCTTCTACCCAGCGATCCACGCCCTGACGTCTACCTCCGCAGAACCTGACGCGGGAGAGCTTAAGCTTACCCGAGCAGCTCCTTAGGCAAGGAATCATCTTGAGACGTGGCCTAAGACCTATGGTAACCGCCCCAGGTCTACTCACCCAGATCCCAAGACATCGAGGAGCTCTCCCAGCCGTCGATCCCTTAACAGACAAGGCGTGGATTCTAACGGCCCCACAACGGCCTGATTCTGTCTACCCCCGTATCGTAACAACCTCAGAACCTTCCAGAAGATGCTCAAGTCCCCAGGTGACAGTCTATAAGTATCAGATTAACAGATTCCCTCAGGTACGCGACTCTGTACGCACACCTCCACTCTCACTCTCCTGCCCCTCTTGGGAGCCTCCGATTGGCCGCCCCCGGAGAGGTCTCCCGGAGAGATCCACCTCTTTATTATCTGGTTGATCGCCGATTCCTTCCCCACTGACTTGAGCGTCGGAGGGTCTTCCGCGGAGGACCACCCCCAGTGTCCCTCCGCGTGTGGGCTTCTTTTGCAGGTCCGCCGCACCCCCTCTTCCCGGAGATCGACCGCGCCCGAGTCGGAGGACGGATTTCAGCGGCAACAATGGCCATATTTGTTCTCTAAAATATACTTCGTAAGGTAAAGTTAGGGGATGCATGACTCTTTTTTGTTTTCTTTGTTGCATAAATATAGGGGTTCACCCCTTAACTTTCGGCTGTTCCTATGGCTGGCCAAAGTTCTCTCCATGATCAACTAACTGGCTGATGACTGCTCAGCCACCTATTATGATTGGCTGCGCACCTGTGCCAATGCACGTACGGTGCGCATCACGGTTCATTAGGTTGCGGCACGCATGGTGGCATGGGAGCATGGTTAATCTGTATGCTTGATGCGCGCTTTGTACATCAAAGGCCAATGCACAAAGACTTTTTCATGCAGATAGACTTTTCTTATTCGAATACATGCCATTCAAGTCTAAAGCAATTTTACCATTTTGCCAAATCTAATAATAATATATGAAATCTTTATCAATTTTCAAAATAATAATAATAATAAAGAAAGTTCAACATTTTCCCTTTTTGTTTTTGTTAATGGTGCCTTAGGCAGCCATGGACCAACCAAAATGCTTTTTTTTAGAACGATTTTACTTATGTTTATATGATAACTTTTGTTAATTTTGAGCACTACTATAACCAACCTATGGGATAGAAATATGACATATTAGTAAGCTAAAATGATAGTCGGATGCCACACTAAAAGAGAAGGGTATCAATAGAAGCCAGAGGGAAGAAGATCATGAGGGATAGGCTCGAGTGAAATAGAACACTGATAGTAACCTAGCTTTATGTGAGGGCGAGTCTCATAAACCCACTAATGAGAGCATTATTGTGCATAAGAAATTTTAAACTAACGATGCTAAAGTTTTTTTAGCTATTATAAGATAAATACATTAAATATTTAATAAACCTCTAAGATTAAAAATCTTATAAGTTTGCGGTTCGTCATACTCTCAATTTCTTGTTTACTAAATTTAACCAAATCAAAAATACCTATAATTCTTTAATTAAAGCTGAGGGTTGATAATAATATTGAAGCTAAGGTTAAATTCATAGAGCCTATTAGTTTGAGTTTAAAGTTTAATTTTTATCTTGTCCCATATTATCCTTTAAAGAAAATATAAATTTTAATTTCTTTTTAGATAAACAAGGATATGTTTTGATTTTGAAGATATGCAGGCTTATGTGGATTATATTAGGGATAAGCCAATCAAATCTAAGAATAAAGGTGCAATGCATAGTATTGATCTTGTTGGGGTTATGGATCAAGGTATCATCCATTTAAATTTAATTATGTATTGTGGCATGCAGTGAAACCGATTACCTGACAACCCTTGTGATGTGGAGTGCCAGTTGATGGGGTCACTTATTCAGTTTGCAGCTGAATTAGTTACTAAGATAGATAAAAAGCCCATTGCAAGCTTGTAGAAAGCATTGCTTTGATTGCAATGAAAAGTCCCAATGCTAACTTTCATTGCACCTGCCAAGTAGGATCTTGTACTCTTATTTTCCAAACGAACGGTTGAGAGGTCAAAATTTTAAGATGTTTTGACTTTTATTTCTGTTGAATACTATTTATTGAAATAACTTGTCCACAAAGAGGCCCTTCTAGAAATCAGTACTCTACGTCCATAATTATAGCATACTTGCATGCCAAACTGATAACTAATTCATGAACTAGGGATTAGCCTAGTAGTACGTCAACCTGCTTTGCCTAACAACCAATGTTTTGTTTGAAGTCTTGGGTGGTGCATCGCGAGGTAATTGGGTGGTCCAAAAAAATCTTTAAAAAAAATTTAAAAATCAGTGACACTAATTTTCTAAGGGCTTGCTGGAGTTTTCTTTCTTATTATATCCTAAATTCATTTAGTAGCATGCTTTCTAGTGTGACTAAATTTTTCATTAAGATGATGCATACTATATTCTGAATCATGTTCGATAGTTTTAGTTAGTAGCTTTCTTTTTCCTAAACATATTAGAATTCCTGGTCAAGTTCCAAATGAGCCTTTGTACGGAAGAGTTGGATACTTGTGGGCATGTTCCTTCTTAAATATGCATACATGTGAAGGGACAATCCCTTCAGCCCATATGGTGAGTGCTACTTCATATTCCCAATATTGATGAAATTCACAGTTATAGAGAATTTGTTGCATTTCAAATCCTTTACAATGCATCTTTTACACTATAAAGAGTTGTGCTTGGTTAGATAACTGATATATTACTCATCTTCAAAGTAAGGGGCCCTTGCTCAATCTCTCCACCCAACATACTTAGCAACTATCTTTGCATGCTATCTTTTGCATTGCAAAGAGTAGCACATGCTTACAGCCACCCTCATCTTGAAAATATTTTTTCTTGTACAATCTCTTTATCTTGCATATTTGGCAACTATCTTGTCATATATTTAGTATTCCAACATGATATTTTATTTGAATATGAGCAAGATCTCTTTGTTTCCAAAATAGGTAATTTGCCCATTATCTAAACATGCATAAATCCTTTATAACGGAGAAAAAGTGTAATGTCTCAAGCAAATCATTGCAACCAAGTATGTGAGCAAGCAAAACTCAAGCTTTTCAATATGAGCAAGATATCTTTGTTTCCAAAATAGGTAATTTGCCCATTATCTAAACATGCACAAATCCTTTATGATGGAGAAAGTGTAATGTCTCAAGCAAATCATTACAACCAAGTATGTGAGCAAGCAAAACTCAAGCTGAGCTAGGTGTAGCTAGCCTAAGTTTTCTAATAATTAGGATAAGTTCAAACTAGTTTATTTAATTTTGAGCTAAGATCAAGCTATTCACAAATAACTTATTTAAAAGATTGAGAGTTAAATTTGTCCAGATTTTCAGTAACAATATGAAAAACTTACCCTAACTGCATTGATTTTACAATCTAAATACGTTCATATTTATTTAGCCTGTCAACTTTTTTTTTCTGCTGGATTTTATCGTCACCTAATCAAATACTGTTTGAAGGAAAACATCAGCAAAGACTTGATTGCCACCTGGGTTCATTATAGGCAAGTAGAAAACATATTCCCAATGCAGAAATTAAGTTTTCATTGGTCTATACTTCAAATGAAGTCAACCACATATATGCATGGCTAACTCATCATGCATGTGGACGCCTCACCTTGTTGTTTGCGAACAATCTATATGGAATTACCAAACTTATTTGTTAGGCTCAAGCTTAGTCTTTTACCAGTTAAATTTTTATGAGGCCAAAGCTAAACATCTTGTAAAAAAGGAAAGATCAAGCTCAACAGGAGCTGTCAATTTATGAACTGCTTATTCATGTGCAACCAAAGGCAATTTAAGATTACATTTAATAAGAGTAAAATATAAACTAATATCATACATAATAAGAAGAAAATATCAGCCTTCTCTCAGAAAACCAACATAGAAATTCAAACCAAACAACCCTAGTTACTTTGCTTAACAAAGCCTAATTTAGCTTCTTAAAACATCCTTCTTGAATTTCATCAATGAAACGAAAGTAGGCAAACCTCCATGCTTTCTGAAAGAATAAAATGCCAAAAAAGGTCCAAAATCCAACGACAAATCCAAATGGAATGCTAAGATAGAACCACATCACTGCATCTCTATTCTTATTCTCACTTAGACCATATTCAATGCCATCAGCTGATGTTGGAGTATCCATTGATATCTCACCTGGACATTTCTTGGTCAATGGATATCCACATAATCCATCATTGCCAGCATAGATGGATGATGGATTATCAAGTGCTTGGAGTTGCTCTCCTGATGGTATCTTTCCCCACAAGTTGTTGTTTGATAAGTTCAAGAAATTTAAAAATGTTAGAAAAGAGATACTTGAGGGAATTATGCCCGAAAGATGATTCATCGACAAGTCGAGAGATTCCAACTCTTTCAGGTTACCAATCATCTCTGGAATGTGTCCAATCAAATGATTCCTTGATAAGTTAAGCAGCAGCAATCCTGAGAGATTTGTTAGCTCCATAGGAATTTCATGTGAAAGAGAATTGCTTGAAAGGTCGATGCCTACCATCAGTAAAATTGTCCACTGGAACTCTAGTTCTTGACCTTCCCAATTCACTGTCACACTCTCCAAGTACTCAAACAAAATATTCTGCAAATCTCTTCTTTGATTGCTTGATTTCATGGCAACAAGATTACCAAAACTTCGTGGTATACCTCCAGAGAAGTTATTATAAGAGAGATCTAAGAGTTGCAGTGAAGTAAGATAGCCTAGCTGATCAGGAATGCTGCCATTGAACATATTATGTCGTAGGCGAAGGATCATTAATGATGGAAAGATTCCCTTCTTCCATGTAGGGATTTCTCCAAAGAAACCATTCTCTCCGATATCTAGAACGGTTAGGCTCTTGCAATTTTTCAAGAATGCCGGAAATTCTGCAATGAAAGTATTGTTATTCAAGTGAAGAGACTGAAGTGAACACGATGGGCCCATCATTTTAGGAATCCTTCCAAATAACTTATTGGATGCAAGATTCAAGTATCGCAGACCTTTCATATACCAAAAACACCGAGGGATTTCTCCAGAAAAATGATTTATAGAGAGGTCTAGTGCTGCCAAATTGATCATTCTACAAATGAATGGGGATATGCTACCATTTAGCAAGTTGTCTGAAAGAAAGAGAGAACTCATATTGGGCAAAAATTGTGATTCATCATGCCCTTTTGCCGATCCATTGGTAGCATGCCTACCAACTGATTCCCAGATAGATCCAAGTACCAAAGGTTCGGAAGATTAAGGAGCTGGTTTGGTATCTCACCACTTAGCCCATTACTCGATAAATCAAGAGTTTCAAGACCGTTAAGGCTAGCAAGTAAAGAAGGAATTGAATCTGATATAGAGTTGTTACTCAATTCAAGTGAAACTAAGGAACCCGAATCCCCCATTTGTAGCCTTACCTTTCCTGTTAGAGTGCTTGAAGATAGATTCCAAAATTGTTGCTTGGTCATATCTCCAGAAGTTAGTGGAATTGGGCCCGTTAGGTTGTTGTGGGAGAGATCCATACTTGTCTTTAGGCTTGCCATTGTGCGAAGAATTGGACCTGTAAATGAGTTCATTGAGAGATTCAGTTGCCACAAGTTGATCAACTTCTGAATCTCCGATGGAATTGGACTAGTAAATGAGTTATTTGAGAGATCCATTTCCATCAAGTTGGTCAAATTCCCAATCTCCGGTGGAATTGGACCAGTAAATAAGTTGTTTGAGAGATACATTTCCATCAAGTTGGTCAAATTCCCAATCTCCGGTGGAATTGGACCAGTAAATAAGTTGTTTGAGAGATCCAAATGCTTCAAGTTGGTCAAATTCCCAATTTCCGATGGAATTGGACCAGTAAATAAGTTGTTTGAGAGATCGAAATACATCAAGTTGGTCAAATTCCCAATTTCCGATGGAATTAGACCTGTAAATGAGTTTTTTGAGAGATCCAAATCATATAAGTTGATCAAATTCCCAATCTCCGATAGAATTAGACCTGTAAATGAGTTTTTTGAGAGATCCAAATCATATAAGTTGATCAACTTCTGAATCTCCGATGGAATTGGACTAGTAAATGAGTTATTTGAGAGATCCATTTCCATCAAGTTGGTCAAATTCCCAATCTCCGGTGGAATTGGACCAGTAAATAAGTTGTTTGAGAGATCCAAATACATCAAGTTGGTCAAATTCCAAATTTCCAATGGAATTGGACTTGGCATGCGGTTGCTCTGAAGGTCTAAATATTCCAACTTTTTAAGCAATCCAATCTCTCCAGGTAGCCGGCCATTCAAGGTTTTAGCTAACCCAAGGTTATAAAGTTGGGTCCAATTGGTGAACAAGTTTGGTGAGGTCTCACCAGAGAGTAAATTGTTGCCCACATCAAAATTTTCAATCTTGGTCAGACTTGACAAGGATGGGGGCAACATCCCTACTAGGTTATTATAAGACAGATCAAGAACAGTGAGATTGGTGCAGAGGCCTAGAGAAGAAGGGATCGGTCCACCTAATGAATTGTCAAAGAGAACTAGTTTGCGAAGGCTCGAAATGGACCCAAGAATCGGTGGTATACCCCCGGTTAGCTCGTTCCAGCCAAGAAGAAGGTCTTGAAGCTTGGACAACTTAGCAAGAGATACTGGAATGACTCCTTTAAAGGAATTACCAGTAAGATTGAGATACTCAAGGTTAACTAAATTGGTTGATAATGAGTTGGGTATTGGACCTTCTAGACTGTTCCACGATAGGTCAAGAAAGGTCAAGTTGGTGCAGTTTAGTAGAAACGATGGGAATTCCAGAGTCAAGCTATTGAAGGATAGTGATAGGTATGACAACGACGGCATGGCAATGAACTTGGAGTAGTTTGGCGTCTCCAAGGAATTGAAACTGAGGTCCAAATGGTGTACCTTTTTCAAGTGGCTGAGCTGGTATGGGATTGGCCCGACAAGAGCGTTGCTATAGAGACGAAGATGGAGAAGCTCCGAGAGCCTTCCAATCTCTGGTGGCATGGAGCTATTGAACCAATTGAAGCCAAGGTCCAACAAGGTGAGCTTGGAGAGATTAGAAATGCTTGGAGCGATGGATCCATAAAGGAAGTTGAAACTCAGATCAAGGCTGGTGAGGTTAGGCAAGGACGAGAAAGCGAAGCTGTTGAGGGTGCCATCGAGTTTGCAATCGGATAAGTTTAGCTTAACGACGCTGCCATCAGAGTTGCAGAGAACACCGTGCCATTTACATGGGCTGGTTAAGTTGTCAAGAGACCATGAACTGAGAGAGTCGGGCCGGAGCAAGCTGGCTTTCCATTCCACAAGAGCTTTAGCTTCGGTTTCTGCATCGGTTTTCAAGGGAAGACCGATAGTAAGAGGAAAAAGAGAGGAAGTATAGTGGAGTGGAATAGGATTGGCCGCATAGCTGAAGGGAGAATAATGGTTGCCATTTCTTTCTTTTTTTTGTTTGGGTTGGTTGCTTGGTTTAAATGGTGCGCCTCAGCTCTGCTTATATAGTGGGGAAGAATGGAAAGATTTGGAGAAGATAAGGCAAAGTGACACATGATTGGGAGCACGGTGTTGTGGTTCCCAGAGCATCATGTGGCTCCACTTGCACTTCCAAGCCGTGCAGGACACGGCTTCTAATCCATAAAGTACCGTATACGATATGGTACTTCATTGTGTTGCAATCTGTCTTGAGTTCATAGGCTTTCAAACCGTATAGGATACGGTTTCTAATTGGAGATGGTAATACATTGAACGTTTTTTCATATCTCACATCTTGATTGGTTAACTGATCATAATCGGCTCAACAATGTGGACATATATAATTATTGCTAAAAATAAAAATTTTAAAAAAGATAGATGTCTAATAAGATGAAGATAACAATATTTTTTTGATAGGATAAATTATTATAGTATTAATCATTCTATGGGATAAAATTTTATTATGTCTTTTAATAAATAAATATAAGAAATAATTAAAAAATCTTTACTCCCTCCTATTTGAGTGTTTCAAGCACAGGGGATGAAGAAGAGAAAGGCTCGAGTTGATAGAAAAGATAAATTTAAGAGAAAGTTGGCTCATAAGTCTTAAGTTTTATGATTTTATTTATTAAAAATTTTGTCCTCGTCCTCAAATCTCGTGGGTGGAGAATAGCTCCTCCTTCTTTTCTAAAATAAAAAATCTAGAATCTATGAATCTGAAGGTGGAATGCCATCAAAACTATTCCATACCAATGCATCCACACGATTTGGGTCAGTTTAGGTGCAATAAGATATTGATAAAGATTTGAAACTTAATATAAGGCCTTTAATTTTATTGGATTAATTGTACTTATAAGATAAAACACACCCAATATAATTATTACCCAAGTCTGTTCTTTTGAATATCTTTAAAAAAAAAGTTTTAAGTTCAAAGCCTGAGATATATATATATATATATATATATATATATATATATATATATATATATGTATATATATATATGTATATATATGTATATATATATATATATATATATGTATATATGTATATATATATATGTATATATATATATATGTATATATATATGTATATATGTATATATAATATATATATGGTATATATGCATTGCTTGGTTTTAATGGTGCACCTAAGCTTTACTTATAGGGTGACCCTTGTATGTATATATGTATGTATATATGTATATATGTATGTATGTACATTGCTTGGTTTTAATGGTGCACCTAAGCTTTACTTATAGGGTGACCCTTGTACGGACAGACTTGAAGCTTCAACATGTTGAAATTTCCCTTGAATTTACAGGCTCACGATTCGTGTTTCAATCCTTGCAGGAAATGTGGGAGTCGTTATCCCCTTAAGAATATACCAGTAACTCTAAGGTAGTGTTTGATAGGAAAATATTATCCATGGATAAGTGTATGGGATAAAGTTTATCTCCTGGCTATCCCTAGGGATATCCCTTGGCTATCCCATTAATCATATCAAATGCAAAAAGGTAAATCCATAGGATAACCTTTTTTTACTCTTATTTGAAGGGATAACCAGCTATTCCTGCATTCTCTAGGGAATAAATTGAGGGGATATCCCATGGTTAACCATGGTTAATCATGGATTATCCTTTTGGTTAACTTTATTCTCTGTTATCCCTTATAGTTATGGCTTTTGGGAATAAGAGGGGATATCCAAGGGATATCCCCTCTTATCTCCTATTTCAAACACTACCTAAAGGTGGGACAGAGTGAGAGGGGACGAAGTGACTTATACATAACAAATGGCCCCAACGTTGCACCGGACAAGAGGAGAAATGTGCAGAACCCAGCGTGTACGAGGGAACGACGAGGCAATTGGGCTTCCACTAGGGTCCACACAGAAAGCTGAATGTTAACCACAGGTCAAAGTTATTAAGACGCACGCAACTAGCGTGTAGACGAGGCAATTGGGTTCCCCTCGGATCCACGCAGAAGACTTGCTGTCAACGATGGGCCCAAATTATTAAAAGACACACCGAACCATCAACGAAGTGAAGTGAGATGGCATTTGGAATCTTGAAGTTCGATAGGAAACGGACTTCCCAGCCACCACCAGCGTTCTAGTTTTGATAAATTGTAGTCCATTGCTTTTATTTTTCAGATTAATGTAAAAAAAAAAAAATAGCGCAAATCTGATAACCGGTCACCAAAGGACTGGGTCATAAAATCTGTTTCCTGTTGACCAATTATGTGTCGCTTGATCCATCGTATCAATTCCTTTTAATTTTTAATTGTTTCTTAATTACCATCAATGATTGCCTATTTTGAGAGGATAACTATGTAGATTCTTATTATGTATATAACGTAAAATGATGGCTATATAAAATATAAAGTTAATTATATGCAACGAAAAAGGCTGCTTATTAGATATACTTTATAGGATTGACAAGATTTTATGATTTTAATCAATATAGAGTGAGATGGCCGATCGGGTCAAAGAACACGCGAGCCAATTCCTTGGCGATTGGGCTCAACACGGCCTACCTCGACCTCCGTATCGGCCACGGCTAGTCTAGGCCTTGGTCACGGTGTCGGCATCGGTCACGGCCCATCTCGACCTTCGTATCGATCGCGGCTAGTCTAGGCCTTGGTCACGGTGTCGGCATCGGCCACGGCCCATCTCGACCTCCGTATCGGCCGCGACCAGTCTAGGCCTTTGTCACGGTGTCGGCATCGGCCACGGCCCACCTCGACCTCCGTGTCGGCCACAGCTAGTCTAGGCCTTGGTGTCGGCATCGGCCACGGCCCACCTCGACCTCCGTGTAGGCCACAGCCAGTCTAGGCCTTGGTCACGGTGTCGGCATCGGCCACGGCCCACCTCAACCTCCGTATCGGCCGCAGCCAGTCTAGATCTTGGTCACGGTGTCGGCATCGGCCACGGCCCATCTCGACCTCCGTGTTGGCCGCAACCAGTATAGGCCTTGGTCACGGTGTCGGCATCGGCCACGGTCCATCTAGACCTCCGCATCGGCCATGGCCCATATCGACCTCCGCATCGGCCACGGCCCATCTCGACCTCCACGTTGACTACGGCCCACCTCGGCTTTCGTGTCGGTCACGGCCAGTCTAGGCCTTGGTTACGGTGTCGGCGTCGGCTTCAGTGTCAGCCCCGACGTCGGCTTCGATGCTAGCCTCGGCATCGGTCTCGCGTCGGCCTCCGGCGGCAATCATCCACGTTCAAGCTACGTGGTCCACTTCCCTCGAGAATGGCGGACCACGTCACCACGAGCACGCCCGGCTACGCGTGCGGTGGACGTGCTTCCTCCTGGCGCCGCTAACAACGGGCGTGGCCCCACGATCAGTCCCATGACCCATACTTTGTGGCACGTTGAAGACCAGAAATTAACAACCGTCTGAAGGAGACTTGACCACGACGGACGGAGGGTAAGAGGGATTCTCGAACATATAAAAGGCCTCCAGCCCTTAAGGTAGGGGGCTCAAGCTCTATCCAATCATTACAATGATATCCATTCCTGTTCCCCAAATCACTAACTTGGGCGTCGGAGGGTCCCCGCCGGAGTCACCGGTCCGGGACTTTCCTTGCAGGTTCCCAAGCGAAGGAAGAGGTCTCGCCGTTCCCTCAAAGGCCCGCAAGAATTTCTGCCCACTTGATGCTCATTAAAGGTGATTTGGCGGCAACAGATTGGCGCGCCAGGTAGGGGGGAGAGCGTGAGTAGCAAGGCGTGTAGGGGAGAAAGTGACCAAGCTCTCACTCCCTCCTTACCCGAAGAAGAGATGGTGGTGACTCGTGCTCAAGAGCTTCCACCAGCCTGGCTGGGGGGCAGCCAGCGAGGGCCGAGCAGCCGGAGGCCCTCCCGCCAATTCATCCCTCACCACCATGCCAAGGTGATAGGGTCACCGCCCTCGCTCAGGAGGTGCGGTCCCTTGCGGCGGTGATTCGGGAACTCCAACAACAGTCGGTGGCCGCTCAACCTCTGCCGCCACCCCACTCCTTGGAAGAAGTTGCGGCGCAGCCCAGCCAACAATCCACCCATGGAGGACAATCCCGACGGAAGGCTCACCGCCGTCGGGACGTTCCCACCAGAAGGAGATCTCCTGACAGTCCCTCTCCCCGGCGATCCCGGGACAAGGCCCCGGGGAAGGGTATAGCCCGTCGACACCGCCCGTCCTCCGTTCCCTATCTACCTCGTCAGGAGAGGAGTCCACAGGCGAGAGGATCCACCTCCGCGCAGAAAGGCGATGGGAGGAGCGCTACCGGCATTTAGAGGAGCTCGGCCAACGACTGACCGATCAGTCGAAGGCAAAATATGACAGTCGCCCCCCACTGACAAGGCGGATCATGGAAGAACCCGTCCCTTCCCGATTTCGCCTTCCACAGCTGGATCCTTATGACGGCACTACCGATCCCCTAGATCACTTGGAAAGCTATAAGGTGCACATGCAGGTCCAGGGAGCATCGGACGCTCTTCTATGCATTGCTTTCCCAGCCACCCTACGAAAGGCTGCGAGGGCTTGGTATTCCCGTCTACCTCCTCGTAGTATCAGTTCATTCAGACAGCTGGAGAAAGCTTTTCTCGCTCACTTCGACGCAAGCCGACGGATCCCTCGGGTGGCAGACAGCCTCTTTGCCATCCGACAGAAGAGTGGGGAGACTCTTCGGGACTTCGTCGCCCGCTTCAAGGAGGCGGCGATGGAGGTTTACCATCTTAATGACTCGGTGGCCACCTTGGCCTTGAAGCGTGGGCTCCGCCCTTCCCGCTTCGCGTATTCATTAGACAAGAAGCCCCCGAGCTCGTACGCTGAGTTGCTGAGTCGAGCTCAGAAATACATTCGCTGATGAGGCCGACTCCTCTCGCGGGAAACTGAAGAAGGCCCCAGCAAAAAGCAAGTTCGATCAGAGTCTGGAGGGCCTCACACCAAGAAGCCCGAGCCACCTCGCCGGGCGGACAGTCGGCCACGGACTTTCGCCCCCGTAGGTGAGCGTTACACCCCTCTGTTAGCCCCGATTTCCCACATTCTTATGGAAATCGAGGGTGAGCCCTATCTCAAGCGCCCCGCGCCCCTGAAGCCTGGAGTTCCTCGCAACAAGAACATGTATTGTCGTTTCCATCGAGATCACGGCCACGACACAGAAGACTGCCGACAGCTGAAGAAGGCCATAGAGGAGCTCATCCAGCAAGGGCACCTCGGTCAGTTTGTCCGGAGAGGAAATCCAGCGGCACCAGGCCCTTCGGCACCACCCACTCAGCAAGCCAATGTTGACAACACCCCGACTGGGAAGACTGTGGCAATGATCTCCTGGGAGCGGGGGGCACCTCAAAAAGACATCGGGGGGGTGAGCGAGATAACATTGTAATTCCTTTCTCTGAAAGAGATTTAGAGGGGGTAGATAACCCGAATGATGAAAGCGTCATTGTATCCATGACAATTGCTAAACATCCTGTAAAGCGAATATTAGTTGATAGTGGAAGCTCGGCCGATATTCTGACGTATGACGCATTTGTTTGTATGAACTTGCTTTTGGATTCTCTTCGGCCAGTGACGACGCCCCTCGTTGGCTTCACCGGAGATGCGGTGAAAGTTGAGGGAGAAATTGCTCTCCCCGTCACGGCTGGAACTTCACCTCACCAGAGCACGATCTTCATAAAGTTCCTGGTGGTGAGAGTTCCTCTTGCATATAACGCTATTCTCGGCCGGCCAGGTTTAAATCTGCTGGATGCCATTATCTCGACAAAGAGGTTGCTGGTCAGGTTCCCCACTCGTCACGGATCGGGAAATGCGGGGCGAAAGAAGCCCGGTGTCCCTCTGCTACCACACGACCCCTAGCCTTCAGTCCGCAATTCCCTCGCCGACTTCTGAATTGACGGATCCGAGAGAGGCCGAGAAGAGGGGGGAACCGGCGGGACATCTGTTGACTTTTCCCTTAGGAGAGGACCCAACGAGAACCATCCAGATCGGGGCCTCTCTCCCTGAGGAGGAAAGGAGTCGGCTCCTCGATTTCCTCCGAGCCAACGCCGATATTTTTGCATGGGCACCGACCGACATGCCAGGTATACCATCCGAGGTAATTACTCATAAACTCAACATCAAATCTAATTGTAGGGCGGTCCGGCAAAAGAAGAGAAGCTTCGCCCCCGAGCGCCAGAAAGCTGTTGACGAGGAGGTCCTAAACTGATCGCCGCCGGCCACATTCGGGAGGTCTATTATCCCGATTGGCTGGCCAACGTAGTGATGGTACGAAAAGCCAATGGAAGCTGGAGGATGTGT
Source organism: Calamus simplicifolius (assembly GCA_900491605.1). Taxonomy (NCBI): domain Eukaryota; kingdom Viridiplantae; phylum Streptophyta; class Magnoliopsida; order Arecales; family Arecaceae; genus Calamus; species Calamus simplicifolius. Next base: position 303,729 of record UESW01004988.1, on the reverse strand, counting down.
GTCGACTTCACTGATCTCAACAAAGCCTGCCCCAAGGACAGCTTCCCGCTCCCCAGGATCGATCAGTTAGTGGACGCCACATTCCGGTCACGAGACTCTCAGCTTCATGGATGCATTCTCGGGATACAACCAGATCAGAATGGAGCCTTCAGACGAAGAAGCCACCTCCTTCGTGACCGAAAAGGGATCTACTGCTATAAAGTCATGCCCTTCGGGTTGAAAAATGCCGGGGCTACGTACCAAAGATTGATGAATAAGGTCTTCGAGGGTCAAATCGGGCGCAACATGGAAGTATATGTAGACGACATGCTGACCAAAAGCATCCGAGCTGGCGACCACCTATCTGATCTAATGGAGACCTTCGGCAACCTTCGTCGGTTTCAGATGAGGCTGAATCCCCGGAAATGTGTCTTCGGAGTCGCAGCAGGCAAATTCCTAGGATTCATGGTGACACAGCGAGGAATAGAGGCGAACCCGGACAAGATCCAAGCTATCCTAGATATGAGGCCGCCGGTGAATAAAAAGGAAATCCAGCGCCTGACCGGAAGACTAGCAGCTCTGAGCCGCTTCCTATCTAGATCGGCTGAGCGGAGCCTCCCCTTCTTCAAAGCCTTGCGAAAAGTCAACACCTTCGAATGGACGGATGATTGCCAAAAGGCCTTTGAGGAGCTGAAGAATTTCCTATCGACTCCGCCGCTACTGTCGAAACCGATGGAGGGAGAAAACCTCTTTTTGTACCTGGCCGCTTCTCAGGAGGCTGTCAGTTCGGTCCTCGTCCGGATAGACACTGAAGGATCGCAGAAGCCGGTATATTACACCAGCAAAGTGCTCCATGACGCGGAGACCAGGTACACCAAAACCGAAAAAATTATTTTCGCACTAATAGTGTCGGCTCAACGTCTCAGGCCTTATTTCCAAGCCCACTCAATCATAGTGCTGACGGATCAGCCCCTGAGGACAATCTTATCCCGCCCTGATACCTCCGGTCGGCTGGCAAAGTGGGCGCTCAAGTTGGGAGAATTCGACCTGACCTTCGAACCAAGGTCGAGTATGAAATCCCAAGTTTTGGCGGATTTCCTGGTTGAGTGCACCTGGACCGATGAGCAGACCAGGGAAGCCCCGACGAAACCCCCGGAAGCGTCGACCGCGATGCGAGGAAGGATTGGATCCTTCATGTGGACGGGGCATCAAACTCTCAAGGGAGCGGTGCCGGGATCATTCTCGCCGGTCCCGACAGTGTAACGATTGAGTATGCCCTTCGTTTCCTCTTTCCCGCCACGAACAATCAAGCCGAGTACGAAGCCTTGTTGGCAGGGATGAGGCTCGCCAAAGAACTTAAAGTGGAGCGTCTCAGAGCATATACCGACTCCCAACTCATCTCGGGGCAAATCACGGGGGAGTATGAAGCTCGGGATCCTATCATGTCCCGATATTTGGACAAGGTCCAGTCGGAGTCCCTCCCCTTCGCCCATTTCAGTGTCAGCTATGTTCCCCGGGAAGAGAATGCTCGGGCCGACGCGTTGTCCCGCCTGGCCACCTCGGCCGATGAAACTTTGGGGAGGACTTACGTAGAGCATTTGCTAGTCCCGAGCATCGAGGCGGCGGAGGAGGCCCTGCCCCTTGAACAGAAGCCTTCTTGGATGGACGCCTATGTCCAATATCTCACTGATGGTGTCCTCCCCAATGACCCTTCCAAGGCCAAACTCCTCAAGTGGCGAGCCTCCAAGTTCCTGATAATGGATGGACGCCTGTATCGGAGGTCCTTCTCGTATCCCCTCCTCAAGTGTGTCGGTCCCGCTGAGGCCGATTACATCCTCCGCGAAATTCATGAAGGCGCATGCGGAAACCATCTGGGGGGCAGAGCCCTAGCATATAAGGCCCTCCGTCAAGGCTATTATTGGCTGACCATGCGGGAAGACGCGGCCGAATTGGTGCGAAAATGCGACAGCTGCCAACGTCACGCCAACATCCAGCGGCAGCCCACTTCTCACTTGAATCCCATCTCTGCTCCATGGCCCTTCGCCCAATGGGGGATGGACATTTTGGGACCATTTCCTCCAGCCTCCGGTCAACGGAGATTTTTGCTAGTCGCTATCGACCACTTCACCAAATGGGTGGAGGCCGAAGCTCTAGCCAAAATAACCGAAGCTAGAGTGAGAGCTTTCTTTTGGAAGTCCATAATCTGCCGTTTTGGACTTCCCAACACTCTCATCACAGATAACGGCCGACAGTTTGATAACGCCCCCTTCAGAGAATTTTGTAACGAATTAGGAATCACTCAGAGATTCACCTCTGTCGGACACCCACAGACCAACGGAGCGGCTGAAGCAATTAATCGTACAATTCTACAAGGGCTTCGGACACGGCTTGACGACTTTAAAGGAAGGTGGGTGGAGGAGCTTCCCCAGGTCCTGTGGGCCTATCATACGACCCCGAGAAATCCCACCGGCGAAACCCCGTTCAGTCTGGTTTTCGGATCCGAGGCCGTCATTCCTGTGGAAATCGGGGTCCCCAGTCCTCGAGTGGAAGCCTACAATGAAGAAGACAACTCGGCCCAACTGAGGGCCAATTTGGATCTCATCGAGGAGCGCGACCGAGCACGGATCAAGATGGCCGCTTATCGACAAAGGGCGGCAAAGTATTACAACGCCCGCGTTAGACCCCGGACGTTCCGTCCCGGGGACCTGGTCCTCCGGAGGGCTGAGATTTCGAGGCCAACGGAGGGAGGGAAGTTATCACCTAATTGGGAGGGGCCCTACCGGGTTGCAGAGGCCCTTCCCGAGGAGCTTACCGACTCGAGGAACTCAGCGGAAGGCCGCTCCCACGAACTTGGAATTCTGACAACCTTCGCCGGTACTACCAGTGACGTGCTCAACTGAATGGTTGTAGGTTCGGATACTCCACTCCTTCAAATTATTTAAATGAAAATGCACTTCTCACGCATCATTTCGCATTACCTCTTTGTCCTACGATCATGTCATTAAAGCCCGACTATCGTGTCGGCACAAAAGCCCGACTCCCGCATCGGCACCAAAGCCCGACTCTCGCGTCGGCACCAAAGCCCGACTCCCGGCCGACTCGCACAAAGCCGTGTCGGCACAAAGCCCGACTCCGTATCGGCACAAAAGCCCGACTCCCGCGTGGCACAAAGCCCAACTCCCGCGTCGCACCAAAGCCCGACTCCCGCGTCGGCACTAAAGCCCGACTACCGCGTCGATACAAAAGCTCGACTCCCGCGTCGACACCAAAGCCCGACTCCTGCGCCTGCACAGAACCCAAATTCGGTATTACACCCTGAACCCGACCACGACACCTTCAGATCACCCCTAGACACCCTGGGCCCGGTTGTGACGCCCCCAGATCACCGCTCTTTGGGGTCAAGAGGGTCCCTGGCACGGAATCGGATCACTCCCATGGTATCGCTCCAAATGCCTATCGACGGAACGGCGCATGAAACATGCTGGCGAGGCCACATCACAGGGCTCTCAACAAAACAATGCCAAAAGATCGGAATCACAAGGCCGTTTAGCTCGTCAGCAGCCTGACATCGATGGTCAAGAATCAACGCATACTGATCCCAGAGCGTCCCTACTTAGACTATAAGAGGCCTCGTTCTGGCCGGGCTGGTGATTCCGCAAATCCTACAAACGCGAATAGACCACGATGAGCTAGTGGCTTGGCGAGCTAGACGTCGATAGCGTAAAAAGAAGAGTAGGGGGTCGACAATTCTAACACAAAAGTCAAAGGGTGTTCTCTTTTCATGGATCAGTTAAACTTTTACAAAATGCCGACCATAGTCGGACTTGGATACATTGTAAAAAAAAAAAAAAAAAGATCCAAAACCACAGGCGGGGCTTCAGTCCTTCGCTGGAGCGGTGTCGGTTAGGGGGGTGGTACCATCGGCCGGAGCAAAACCCTGGTGGACATCTTCACCCTCGAGGTCTCCTTCTTCAGGTTATAAATCTTTAAGGCCTTCGACACCAAAGACCTTCATTGCCTTATCTCGGCAGCAATGAAAACCCTGAAGATAGGCGTCGGCTCCCGCTTCGGCCACCTCCTCAATGAAGATCGGGGAATTCCTGTAGTTCTCCATGGCTCTCTTCCCGCCTCGGCCACCTCATTGGCAAAGGCTGGAGAGTTCCGGTAGTTCTCCACGGCTTTCTTCCCCGCCTCGGCCACCTCATTGGCAAAGACTGGAGAGTTCCGGTAGTTTTCCATGGCTTTCCCCGCCACCTCAGCCATGTTCTCCACAGCGGCCCGAGCCGCCGTTTCGGCCTCGGCTGCCCTCTTATCGGCGGCATTCACTGCCTCCGCGGCCTCAGCAGTTTTGATGTCAGCCAGGCGGGCCACCTCCTCGGCGATTTCCGTTTTCTCCTCGGAGATCTCAGCTCGGATTTCGCCACTTCGAACTGGGTCTTGACGTCGGCCAATTCCGCCTCGGCGGCCATCAACTTCCCCTCAGCGGTGAGAGCGCACTCGAGGGCTTTGCGCATCTGTTGTTGCGCTGCTGTCATTTTGGCCTGCGCTTGGGACCGACTATTTTGAGCCTCTCCGCTTCCCCAGCCTGAGTCAGCTTGAGAGCGTCTTCAGCTTTCGTAGCTCGATCGCGGTACTCAAAGGCTTCTCGTCGGTAGCGATCGAGTCGACGCTCCCCGCTGGCGACAAGGGCTTGGGCATGGTTGAAGATGTTTACCATCTACACATCCAGGCCAATGTCAGTTACCTAAAGTAGGTACATGGAAAACGAACAGGATTAGAAGGTAAACGGCTGCTTACCCGGAGCATGGTCGTCTGACCATCTTTGAAGAGGATTCGGGAGTTGGTCTGGATTATTTCCTCCCGAATCGCAGGAGTAGATGCCGCTGACAGCAGCTTCTTGGCGAGGTGGGAGTGGTTCATAAGAGACGGCCGTGAGGAAACAGGTCCCATCCTGTCCCCTATGGGCTCGGATGCGGCGCTTGCGGGCCTCGTAGCCAACGATGGCCTTCTGCCTCTTATCAACCGATGCCTCTCTACTGGCCTGAGGATCATCCCTCGGGGCCGGCCCGGTAGTCGATGGATCCGGGCGCTCAGTCGACTGGCTGACATGAGCCCTTGACTCCTCGGGCAGCGTACCCGCAGTCTGGTCAGCAGACTCTGATGGGGGCAGCGGAGTAGAAGACCGTCGTGGAGGCCGTGGCGATGATTGCACAGGAGATCGAAAAGGAGGGGGCGATGGAGTAGGAAGCTTGGGAACATCCCGGGGGCAGGTGGCGATTGGGATCGAGGCCTTTTTCTCGACCCCTTGGCTCCATCATTTTGCCCTCTTCTCTTCTTAAGGGCGGCTTTGTGAAAGGCCCCGGCCGGGATGTTGATCTTCATAGCTGCACGAAAACGAATGTGCTATAAAAAAAAAAAAGAAGAAAGAAAAGAGAGAAGGGATCGAAAGGAAAATGTCATCTTTAAAGAGGCCCTCACCGTCATCAGGGGCGATGCCAGCGTGTCGAGGTTGTCCTCCGATAATATCTCTCGGTATGATGGGAGTTCGGTTGCCAGGAAAAGATTGAAGGCTTCTTGATCTCTCGGTACTACCGAGATGTTCTTGTTAGCCTCAGTATTGGGTGTACCCCATTCCCTCCTTATCCCCTCCACTTCGGCGAAGAAGAACCGGGATTTCCATCCCTTTATGGATGAAGGGAGACCTAACCTAAGGGCCCTACCCGGCCGGGGGGCAAATAGCCACCAGCCGGATTGAGCCCGAATGGTATACAGGCTGCGAAAGAGGGAAACGTTACTCGAGAGACCTTGGAGGCGAGTCAACACCAAGAAGGCACAAATGGCCCTAATAGAATTGGGGACTAGTTGAGCTGGGACCAACTCGTATCTATCGAGGAGATTGATGATGAAAGGGTGAAGAGGAAGACGAAGACCGGCCTTAAAAAATTCCTCATAAAGGGCTATCCCCCGAGGGGGGACGTTACCCTGTCGTTGGGGCCCGGTGCGATTAGTCGCACCTCTTTGGGTATTTTATAGGCTGCCCTAAAGGTCGCAAGGTCAACGGAAGTGACAGTGGAGGCGGTCCCCTCAGGGGAACCACTGCTCGCCCTGGAAGATGGAGCTGCCCTAGGAGGTGGGGTTACAGTTGCTGACGGACTCCTTACAGCTGGTTCCTTGGCCATGGCCCTAGGGGTCGGAGAGGTATGGTTTGTGGAGGACCGAGAGGACGAATAAGAAGAAGACGACTGTGAAGGCATGGGGAACTAACCTGGATAGAGGAAGAAGAAGGAGTTGGAGGAGCTCTCAAGCTGGAAGGGGAAGAGGCTCTGCACGGTAGGTGAAATCGAAGCTAGGGCACGTCCTTGCTTATAAATTTTTTTATCGGCATCTTCAAATTCGTCCCGCCCGATGCGCATGCCACGCGGATGCTATCCATTGAGGAGGACTCTGCGACGACGCTCCGGGCGCGCGATAGATGGGACCCTCGATCAATCAGAATGTATCGATGCCAGTGATTTGATGGCTTAATGATGATCGCCGATATCTTGGGGATCCCAGACTGCTCCCTAACCTCGAGGCGAATCCGACGGTTAGGATGCGCAGATGACGATGCCCCTTTCGCTTGGATGGTGACACCAGCTCAGGGACGAGGGGCATCTGATATGACCGATCGGGTCAAAGAACACGCGAGCCAATTCCTTGGCGATTGGGCTCAACACGGCCTACCTTGACCTCCGTGTCGGCCGTGGCTACTCTAGGCCTTGGTCACGGTGTCGGCATCGGCCACGGCCCATCTCGACCTCCATGTCGGCCGCGACCAGTCTAGGCCTTGGTCACGTGTCGGCATCGGCCACGGCCCACCTCGACCTCCATGTCGGCCGCAACCAGTTTAGGCCTTGATCACGGTGTCGGCATCGGCCACGGCCCATCTCGACCTCCTTATCGGCCGCAACCAGTCTAGGCCTTGGTCACGGTGTCGGCATTGGCCACGGCCCATCTCGATCTCCGCATCGGCTACGGCCTATCTCGACCTCCGCATTGGTCACAGCCCATCTCGATCTCCCCATCGGCTACGGCCCACCTCGGCTTCCATGTCGGCCGCGGCCAGTCTAGGCCTTGGTTACGGTGTCGGCATCGGCTTCGGTGTCAGCCCCAGCGTCAGCTTCGGTGCCAGCCTCGCATCGGTCTCGGCGTCGGCCTCCGACGGCAATCATTCACATTCAAGCTACGTGGTCCACTTCCCTCGAGAATGGCGGACCACGTCACCACGAGCACGCCCGGCTACGGCACGGTGGACGTGCTTCCTCCTGGCGCCACTAACAATGGGCGTGGCCCCACGATCAGTCCCATGACCCATACTTTGTGGCACGTTAAAGATCAGAAATTAATAACCGTCTGAAGGAGACTTGACCACAACTGACGGAGGGTAAGAGGGATTCTCGAACAGGTATAAAAGGCCTCCAACCCTTAAGGTAGGGGGCTCAAGCTCTATCTAATCATTACAACGATATCCATTCCTGTTCCCCAAATTACTAACTTGGGCGCCGGAGGGTCCCTGCCGGAGTCACCGGTCCGGGACTTTCCTTGCAAGTTCCCAAGCGAAGGAAGAGGTCTCGCCGTTTCCTCAAAGGCCCGCAAGAATTTCTGCCACTTGACGCTCATTAAAGGTGATTTGGCGGCAACAGATTGGCGCGCCAGGTAGGGGGAGAGCGTGAGTAGCAAGGCGTGTAGGGGAGAAAGTGACCAAGCTCTCACTCCCTCCTTACCCGAAGAAGATATGATGGTGACTCGTGCTCAAGAGGCTTCCACCAGCCTGGCTGGGAGGCAGCCAGCGAGGGCCGAGCAGCCGGAGGCCCTCCCGCCAACACGATCACTACTTATTCAACCTAATACTTGTCACAAATTTATAAAAAAAAAATCATTCAAATTCATATATGCTTTAACTAGAGTGGTGTATTGCCTGCATGAGTTATCTTTAAAGATTGTTTTTACTATCAATATTGTTTCATTAAGCCACTTCTTTTTCTTTTTTTCCATTTATAGAAGCCATCAAACTATTGTTTTTTAATCAATTAAATTTTTTTAGCTGATAAAATAATTAACTTTTTTAGTTAGTTCTTTCCACTTTTCTAACAGAGAATTTTTTTTCCAAACAAAAATTAATCTTTTTTTTTTACATCAGACTATTATTTTTTTAACCAAATGTTTTTCTTTTTTTCCTATGTTGGACATTATTCTTAAAGGGCCAAAGTGAGAGGGGACGAAGAGGAGAAATGGGCAGAACCCAGCGTATACGGGGGGACGACGTGGCAAATGGGCTTCCACTAGACACCACACAGAAAGCTAACCATGGGTCGAAGTTATTAAGACACCTAGCAGCGTCTAGACTAGGCAATGGGTTCCCCACGGATCCACGCAGAAGACTTGCTGTCAATGACAGCCCAAAATACCATCAACGAAGTGAAGTGAGATGGCATTTGGAATCTTGAAGTTCGGTGGGAAAAGGACTTCCCAGCCACCACCAGCCTTCTAGTTTTGATAAACTGTAGTCCATTGCTTTTGTTTTTCAGATTGATGTTAAAAAAAGCAAAAAAAAATAGTGCAAATCTGATAACCGGCCTCCAAAGGACAGAGTTATAAAATCTGTTTCCTGTTGACCAATTATGTGACGTTTGATTCATCATACCTATTCCTTTTAATTTTTAATTCTTTCTTACCATCAATGATTGCCTATTTTGAGAGGATAATTATGTAGATATTTATTATTTGTATAACTTAAAAGGATGGCTATATCAAAAATAAAGTTAATAATTATATGCAATGAGAAAGGCCGCTTATTAGATACACTTTATGGGTTTGGTTGGATTTTATTATTATTATATCGGTACGATTTCGAGATAGTGATTAAGACCTCTTGTTTCATTTAACACCTGAGTTTAGACAAGTGACACCTACTTGTAATTAGTATATCAAATATTGGTATGTATCAAGCCCTTAATCTTATTGTGATTAATGTATGACCTTTGATGGATTGTCATTAGAGGGGGTCATCATAATGAGTCCTAATAGATATAAATGCTCAAATGTACACATTCTTCAATACATCTGAATCTTCACTTTTGTGAAAATTTACAATATATAATTATGCATAAGCAGGTATGGTTGAGGCACAAAAGGGTGCCGCTTATAATACCTTCTGGTTATGTAAGTCTTTTCTATCGTGTAGAACAATTAATAGATAGTTTCTCTATTTTTTATGATCAATATCATTTAATTGTGTATAACTATACTATCTTCAACTGAAGATGGTAATATATTGAAGGTTTTTTCATATCTTACGTCTTGACTGGTTAACTGATCATGATCGGCTTAACGATGTGGACATATATAATGTGAAAGAATGGAAAGGAGGGAGGGAGGGATAAGATAATTGATACTAGCGAGAACACATATTATGGTTCTCAGAGCACCATGTGGCTCCATTTGCCCATTTGAATGATCTCTTGATGGGCCAAAAACTTTCATGGATGATTGACTATTGACCAATTCAACTTTTAAAATTATTATGTACCATAAAATTTATTTAGTAAAGGATATAAAAAATAACAACCATTGCTAAAGATAAGAATAAAAGAAAAAAAAATAAAGCAGTAACCTAATAATTTTTTTTAAAAAAAAGTACTTCTTTTAATAGGATAAATTATCCTCCTTCCAATAAGATTAACCATTCTTTGGAATAAAATTTTGTTATCTTCTTGAAAAAAATAATACGAGAAAGGATTAAAAAAAAATTATCTTTCTACTAATTATTCGGTGTGTCAGATACATCTTAAAAGGATGAAGAGGGGAAAGGCTTGAGTGGATAGCAAAGATAAATTTGAGAGGAAGTTGGCCAATTGATCTCAAGATTTGTGGTTTTATTTATTGTTGACGTTATCCTTACTGTCCTTAAACCTAGCTGGGTGAGAATAGCTTTTTTTCTTAAAAAGAAAAACTGGAATCTATGAATCTAGAAGGTGGAATGCCATCAAAATTATCCCATATCAATGGATATATTTGGGTCAATTTAGATGCAATAAGTTATTTTGTTTAGGTGCATTAAGTTATTGACTAAGATTTAGAACTTAAAGTAAGGCTCCTAATTTTATTGGATTAAATTTGCTTATAAGATGAAGCATTTCCAACATTATTGTTACCCTAGTATGTTCTTTTGAATATCTCTAAAAAAATAAAGTTTTAATTTCAAACCTAAGGTGATAAATAGTATATATGTAGATAAACACATAGACACACACTCCTTGTTAGAAGTATCTATCAACTTTATTTTTCTCACGGCAAAAATATCAACTTTATTTTTCTACATCGAGTCTTACCTATGATGCAACTTGAGCTAAGTTAATGAGAACCTGAAACCCAATCGGCACTTGATTATTTCTTGATATACTAGTAGGTGTAAGCATAGAGTATAAATTGGGTTCAAGTTTAGATGTGGCATAAATAGTTTAGAGTTAGATATGAATATTACAAATGACATAGCTAGGAGTTTTAAGCAGGAGGAGCATTATTATTATCCAATGTCTAATTATTGGAAGCTCATTGAAGTTCCTGGATTACGTTAGCAATTCATTTTTCCTCTAAGTTGATCATGTCTGTTGCTTAAAGATTCACAAATACTCAAAACATTTGTAATGAAATTGAAAAGCAATCTAATATAGATATGATTTTTTCTTTTGGGTAATGACAACTAATACTAATTGATGCTGATGTGTTAATCAATGGACATAGATCTATTCTCTTCTATGGTAAGTGCTTTGGAACTGCTAAACTCATCAAGCTTGTTGCTAGCCCTATTATCGTCTTGACCAAGTAATCTAACTCTATTTATTAAGGGATTTCAATCTACCAGATACACTATCTTTCTATCTAAAAGAACCAAATCTCCATCACTACTAGTGACATCATGGAGACACAATTTTCATTATCACCAACTTCTAATTAACCTATAAATCTTTGTGTTCAATGCTTTTCAGGATAGATTTGAAGGATGTTGATCCTTGCAATTGAATATGAGATCAACAACAGTGATGAGTTACCATTCCCTGCGACATTCATTGATATAGTTTTACATTGTTTTAGATATATGAACCAGCGTTTTATGAGTTTGGTCTTTAATGATTGCTCTGATATCAAATTGAAGGGAAAGGAGATCAGAACAAGTTCAAAACAAACGTTAGCTAAGGTTGAACTAATGAATACAGAGTATTCGTGCACAGAGAATGAAGTTAATGCATATCTACCCAAAATCGGTGCACATGGACCTAAAATGGCAATAGCAAAAGAGAGTACCTTCCCTCTGCATGAGAATAATAGGGCCCCGAATAAAGTGGTCATAAATACCACGAAGAAGTAAAACAACAAGAGATCAAGAATTTTTATATGGAAGGATTACATCAAGAGAACACTTCTCATGGACCATAATATCAAGAGGCACCTTTTTTTTTACCACAATAGCAAGCAATAACTTTCTTGGATCATAATATAAAAAGATATCATTATTAAAATCACAACATCAAGAGACAATACTCTTTGCTCATAAATCTTAAAAAGAGAACTTAATTCATGGCAATAGGATTCCTCATCAAACAAAGCTGGATTTCAACATATAAGGTGCCGGAACGGACTCGCTTATACGAAGCATCAAACTATAAGGTTCCCGCCCCCAACAAAAACAACCAAAAGAGGTACCTATTACAATACTAGCATCAATCCCTCTTAATTACCCCATGGCATTAGGGCTAAACAAAAGGCCGCCCTTAAGAGAAGTAAGAAATCACACAAGAAACCCTGATTTCTGTACCTTTTCTACTTATATAAGAGTGGCAATCTGGAATGGGATTTGATCATGGGCTCTTCAGTTCCAAATAGCACAGCCTAATATAGCATAAGCTCTTTCCTCACAAGGAGGGGCAAAACCAACACAAACTTGAAACGTCCTTCCAATGCAATCAAATGATGTTTTCAACTATATCCATAGGACAAGGAAATACCCATCTAAATAACAATTTATGAAGAATAGAAAATAGATATTTCTATGAAATTAGAAAATAGATAGTTATATGAAATTCCATATTATGATGTTTTAGTTTGCTTTTTGAGTAAAATAATGGGATTATCATCAATCATTTCATCACATATTTAACTAATACAAAACAAGATCAAGAACCTTAGAAATAGAAGACAGAGAAATAAAATGCACAAAGCATACGTCATGTGGACTCTTAATCAAAGAATTGGACATCAATGTTGTTTCCCCATCCACATCTTTTTATTGTAAAATGTTTTCCCTGCAGCAACTGGTTCATCCCCAATCCCTAAACTTAACACAATCCACATCAAGCTCAGTCAAATCTATGCACACTCGGCATGCCTTTAGCATGAAACTCTTCATTAATCTAGCATGACAAAAAGTCACGCTAACCCTCTAAAACACCGATTGATTAATGATTAACTGCTTTAATTGCTCTGAGCTTAGCTCAGTAGAGTGTATACCATGCAATAGATAGACCTTCAAAAAAAATACTGGAGTTTAGTTTTGGGGGGGGGGGGGGGGGAGGTGGGGGGTGGGTTTAAAGATCCAAGCGTCATCTGGAAATTCTAGCAAGCAATTAGGTCCCCTCAAGGTGCTGGTAACTTAGAATAGGATTTATAAGAATAGAATAACTTGGCTGCTATCTTTAAGGTAGTGTTTGATAGAAAAATATTATCCATGGATAAGTGTACGAGATAGAGTTTGTCCCCTGGCAATCCCTAGGGATATCCCTTGGATATCCCATTGATCATATCAAATGCAAAAAGGTAAATCCATATGATAACTTTTTTTTTACTCTTATTTGGAGGGATAACCAGCTATTCCTGCATTTTCTAGGGAATAAATTAAGGGGATATCACATGGTTAACCATGGATTATCCCTTTGGTTAACTTTATTCCCAGCTATTTGATAGGGAATACAACAAATATTCCTCTAATAAGATTGCTATTAGTACGGCCAAGCACGCAGTTGCGATATAATCAAAATCAACACATAGAATAATAATAGGAACCAAAATCCAAAAGAAACAACGAGAGACGAGGATTTTACGTGGTTCACCCAAACTGGGCTACGTCCACGACGGCACAGGATCTGCAAAGCTTCGCTAAGAGTTGAATCAGGTACAAGCCCTCAAAAATACTATCTCTCAGAAACTCTTATGATCTCACTAAAAGATTACAGAACCCATTTTTTCTCTCTCTTTAACACACAGAGGTCCTCACCGAGCCTCCAATTTATTTCATACATTCATAACTCCCTCAAAAAAAACCTCCACACACGAGATTTGTGACGGGCGGTTGCAGCTGACATAACGCCTCAAATCCTCCTTCAAAAGCTTTCTTCAGTGACTTTGGATAATGGCCAAACATTCTCAACTAACTCCCCAAAATCTATCCAAATCTCATGTTTGTTACTTTTGGATAATGACCAAAACATCCTCAACTAACTTTCCAAAATCTATCCAAATCTCATGTTTGTTACTTTTGGATAATGACTGATTTGCCAACTCCTTCGTGAACTCTGATTTGGGGCTTCCTCTTGATGAAATTAAGCTTCATCCATAACAATCTCCCACTTGGAGATTAATGACATCAATCTTAGATTTACCTTCTTTCTCTGTGCCGCGCTCTCCTCATCTATCTCTTGGAAAGCTTCACCAAGTTGCAACAGAGACTCAACTTGTCTCTACTCACAACCTTGGTGAACATATCTGCAGGGTTTTTAGCTCCATCAATTTTCTTCAGCTTCAACTGCTCCTCATCCAATGCACTGCGTATGAAATGATACCTAAGCTGAATGTGCTTGGTTCTTGCATAAAATGCTGGATTCCTTGCCAAGTGAACTGCGCTCTGGCTGTCGCTCCATAATGTATTACACTTGTGCTCCTTGCCGAGCTCCTCCATCAACCTCTGTAACCAGATCATCTCTTTACTAGCTTCAGTGATCGCCACATACTCAGCTTCTATAGTTGACAATGCCACATTCTTCTACAACTGAGATACCCAGCTCACTACTGTATCATCGATAGTGAAAACATAACCAGTGGTGCTCCTCCCACTATCTCTGTCACCAGAGTGATCGGCATCTACAAATCCCTGTACTTGAAGACTATCACCTCCATAGCACAAACTGTAAGTTAATGTACCCCTAAGATATCTCAAGATCCACTTCACTGCATTCCAGTGCTCCTTGCCTGGATTCTGCATGTACCTGCTGACTGCTCCCACTGCTTTTGTGATATCCGGTCTTGTGCAAACCATTGCATACATTAGACTTTCCACGGCTGAGGCATATAGAATTCTAATCATCTCATCCCTTGCCTTTTGAGTTGTTGGACACAACTGCTTACTGAGCTTGAAGTGTGCTGCCAAAGGTGTTGACACTGCCTTTGCATTCTCCATATTGAACATGTTCAGTACCTTCTCTACATAGTCCTCCTGAGATAGCCACAGCTTCCATTGCTCTCTATCTCTGTTGATCCTCATGCCAAGAATCTGCTTCGCCTCTCCCAAATCCTTCATTGAGAACTTCTTTGCTATCAGTTTCTTGAGCTCTTCTATCTTCCTCATACTGGAACCTGCTACAAGCATATCTCGTCCACATACAAAGATAAAATAATAAACTCATTTGTAATGTACCTCTGAAAGTACACACAATGATCTGACTGGCATCTAGTGAAGCCTTTCTCTAGCATGAAACTGTCAAACTTGAGTTACCATTGCCGCGGAGCCTGCTTCAGACCATACAAACTTTTCTTCAATCTACAGATCATGTCATCCTTTCCCCTCACCTGGAAACCTTCTAGCTGGTGCATGTACAGCTCCTCCTCCAAATCTCTATGAAGAAATGCTGTCTTCACATCTAGCTACTCTAGATGAAGATCCTCCACTGCTACCATGCTCAGAATCACCCTGATGGATGTCATCTTGACTACTGGGGAAAAGATCTCCTGGAAGTCAATTCCCTCTTTCTGTGCATAACCCTTGACAACTAACCCTGCCTTGTATCTTTTGGTACCATTGGCCTCATTGTTCATCTTGTACACCCATTGTTGAACAGAGCTTTCTTACCAGCGGGTAACTTCACAAGATCCCAAGTCTTATTTTGCTTTAAAGAGTTCATCTCCTCTTTCATAGCCAACTCCCACTTGACCTTAGCTTCATCCTGCATGGCTTCAACAAAACATTCTGGCTCTCCAGAATCTGTGTACATAACATAATCATTAGCAGAATACCTCTGTGATGGCCTGGTAACCCTCGTAGTCCTCCTCAACTATGGGGACACCGACTGAGGTACCGGTGTATGCATGTGGCTATCTGTTTCAACCACATCTTCCTCCTCCACATCCTTGGAGTTTCCACCTTCAGTTTGCACTCGGGGAATTTCTCCATCTCTGATAGGATCGAGTTCTATAAACTCCTGTTTCTTTTCTTTCACTGCATTCTTCCTGTCTTTGTAAGTATGCTCTTCATCAAATACTACATTCCTGCTCCGAATGATCTTATTGTTCTAGAAATCCCAGAGCTTATAGCCATACTCATCGCCACCATATCCAATGAAAACACACTTTGTAGACTTGGAGTCTAACTTACTCCTCTTCTCTTTCTCAATCAGAGAATAAGCAATGCAGCCAAATACTTTAAGAAAAGAAAGTTTTACCTATTTTCCTGTCCAAACCTCCTCTGGAATCCCACCATCCAATGCACTGGATGGACTCTTGTTGATCAAATACACTGCGGTGTCAAGTGTTGCCGCCAAAAATATGTGGGTAGACCTGAGTCAAACCTCATACTCATCTCTTTCTCAAGAATGGTCATGTTCATTCTTTCTGCCACACCATTCTGTTCTGGTGTCCCTGGGACGGTCTTGATCCTTCTGATTCCATGCTCTATGCAGTAGACATCAAACTCCCTACTGCAGTATTCACCACCGTTATCTGTCTTGAGACACTTGAGACTTGCTCCAGTCTGGCTTTCACACATGACTCTCCATCTTTTAAAGATGCCAAAGACCTCAGACTTTTCTTTCATAGCAAACACCCAGACTTTCCTACTGAAATCAGCGATAAACGTGACAAAGTACTTATTGCCCGCATATGATGCCACTGGTGCTGGACCCCAGACATCTGAATGAACCAACTCCAGCCTTTCAGTCTTCTTCTGAGTTCTTGCTAACTGAAAATGCACTGCTTTCTGCTTACCATAGATACACTCTTCACAAAACTCTAAATTTACCTTCTTTAGCCCAGGTAGAAGCTCTCTCCTGTGTAGAATATTCAAGTTCTTCTCACTAAGATGACCGAACCTCCTGTGCCATAATGTAGTCACTGTACCTGTGTCTCCTGCTGCCACTGAAACTGAACTCTCACTGTCTGCCAAGAAGTAGAGAGTGCCTGTCTGCTTCCCTTTGACAACAACCATAGACCATTTAGTAATTTTCCACTGAGAATTACCAAAAATAGATACATAACCCTCAACATCAAGCTGACTGATAGAAATTAGATTTTTCATTAACTCTGGGATGTATCTGACTTGTGCAAGTCTCAATTCTCTGCCTATCACTGGCTTCAATACAATTATTTCTTACCAACAATTCTGCACTGTTGTCCATTGCCAACTGTGATATGACCAAAATCTCCTTGGATAAAATCCAAAAATAGGTGTCTCTTTGAGCTGCAATGGTAAGAAGCCCCTGAGTTTACAAACCACAGATCTGAGTTTTTCCCATCGCCGGCTGACAGGCACACATCCTCAAAATTCGGCTCAATAGTACTCACAACATTTGCTTCCTGACCTTCTATCTTGCTCTCTGCACCTTTTTCCTTCTTCTTACCCCAACAATCCTTGCTCATGTGACCTTTCTTCCCGCAGTTCCAACACTTCATGGGAATCTCCTTTTGGAAAGGCCTTTCTCTTGGACTGGCCTTTCTCTGACTTCTTTCTCTCCTGTGATCTTCCTCTGGTACCCACCCACAGCCTTTCTTCTCATCTCATCATTTAATATACAACTAACTGCATCATTGAATGTAAGATACCTGATATCGAGTTGCTGACTGTCATCACAAAATTATCCCAACTCTCTGGCAAGGAACATAAGAAAAAAAGCGCCCTGAATGAATCATCAAAAGCAACAAAGATCGACTCCAATTAATTAATCATCGAGTTGAACTCGTTCAGATGCTCCATCACTAAACTATTCTCAGCCATCTTCAAATTGAAGAGCTTTTTTATGAGAAATATCTTGTTTGAGGTGGAAGGTTTTTCATACAACTTTGTCAAAGCGGTCATCATATCCACGGTGGTCTTTTCCTTTGCAATATTATACGCCACTTGAGGTGTCAACGACAATCTGATCGTGGCCAGGGCTTTCTTATCCAGAATCATCCAATCTGAGTCGCTCATTAAATCTGACTTCTTTCCCTCTAATAGAAGGTAAAGATCCTTCTGATATAGGTAGTCCTCAATTTGCATCCTCCACCATCCAAAATTGTGACCATTGAATTTCTCGATTTTGATCTTGTCTTCTACCATCTCTATGTTGATTTGTCTGACCGTAATAATATGAAAAAACTAGGCTCTGATACCAATTTGATAGGGAATACAATAAATATTCCTCTAATAAGATTGCTATTAGTACGGCCAAGCACGTAGTTGTAATATAATCAAAATCAACACACAGAATAATGATAGGAACCAAAATCTAAAAGAGCAGCGAGAGACGAGGATTTTATGTGGTTCACCCAAACTGGGCTACGTCCACGACAGCACAGGATCTGCAAGGCTTCACTAAGAGTTGAATCAGGTACAAGCCCTCAAAAACACTCTCTCTAAGAAACTCTTATGATCTCACTAAAAGATTACATAACCCCTTTTTTTTCTCTCTCTATAGCACACAGGGGTCCTCATCGAGCCTCCAATTTATTTCACACGTTCGTAACTCCCTCAAAAAAAACCTCCTCACACAGATTTGTGGCAGGCGGTTGCAGCTGAGATGACGCCTCAAATCCTCTTCCAAAAGTTCCCTTTGGTGACTTTGGATAATGGCCAAAACATCCTCAATTAACTTCCCAAAATTTATCCAAATCTCATGTTTGTTACTATTGGATAATGACCAAAACATCCTCAACTAACTCCCCAAAATCTATACAAATCTCATGTTTGTTACTTTTGGATAATGACTGATTTGTCAACTCCTTCGTGAACTCTGATTTGGAGCTTCGATGAAATTAAGCTCCATCCATAACACTATCTCTTATAGTTATGGCTTTTGGGAATAAGAATGGATATCCATAACACTATTCCTTCTTATTCCCTATTTCAAACACTACCTAAAGGTTCAATATAAGCCAATGGTCAAAACATAGCAAGAATGGTAAATAAGCCTCTAATAGTAATTAAAAAAAAAAAGTCCCTGTGAGAGGCCTGATATCCTGCATGCAGATTTATAGACTTTTCTGTTTCGAATACAGGCCATTCAAGTCTGAAGCAATTTTACCATTTTGCCAAATCTAATAATATATATATCCAGCAAACATCTAACTGATTAATTAATGCAGAGCTACAAATATAACATCTGATTCCAACTAATTAAGGAAATTAAACAAGCGAGATTGCTTCAGCATGCCAACAGCTGTTTTGAGACTTCGAACGTAATTCTGAGAGTAACTTTCGATATACCGCCTAGAATTGACTTTCAGTACGGAACCCACTTCTGGTCATTATCAAATATAAATATCTCATATAATTACGAGGGATCACTGCCCAGCTAAGTGACAGGCTAAATAATTATCCAAACAAGATGCTTTCTGAAGTCACTTCAATTTAACGTATTTTCCCCAATTATGCATACAATTACATACACCTACCACCAGTTAAAACGATAATAATGAGTATTGTAGCTAATATTATGATGATGATGGTTTCAGAAGATACTCATCATCAAATAAGCACTATAACCATGTGATGGCAATACATTACCTATAGAAATAATCATTTATATCAACTGACCTCCGGAGTACCTTTTGGCAGCTCATACACATGTGATGTAAGAGAGCTAATGCAAAAATAGATAATATTGCTCACAAATATTGCATCACATTTGATCAAAAGAAAGGGGAAAAAATTGAGATAGCAATATAACTGATACTCCAACATCAAGGTGCTCCAAGTAGTATTTTTACAATAAATAACCATCCAGAGCATAAACAAAATGGAAAAATCATAGATAATGAATAAGAACATATCAGAGTGATCTACTATGAATCTCTCTTTTATGGGACAAGAAATGGGGATCCAGATATATTCAAGAGCAAAATATATTCATCACAAACACTTAACTTATTGTTATAAGAAATGAAATAGTTTTACAGTTGCAAACTATTTTTTGGATTAGTATGATAGCCCTGACACAAATCCTGATTAAATATTTGAAACAGAGTAGTTGAGGATAGGTTTTTTCACCACATGTAATGGTATTCAAAGAATCAGAAGAACGGATAAAAAGATAGACAGAAATAGTGCTTCAAGAATCAGTTTATAGCAGATGATTACACAAACAAACTCGATAATGGTAATTGATATGGAGAGCACCAAAAAGCCAAAGAAAAAATCCAATTATAAAAATTAAAAGCATGTATTGTCCTAAACACAACAAAAAGTAATTATGTTAATGTTTTGGGAGAAGGGTACTGGTCGTTTATTGAACTAGAAGACCTATGACTTAAAATATCAGAAATTTTACTGAATATTGAATGAGTCTAGTTCTGCTAGCAGAATAGTCTAGATGAAGAAGAAAAAAAGTCACCAGAATATTATGCCTGATATGAAAATGATTATGGAGTAAATACATAATCCAATTAAATAACCTGGTTCCATCACAAAATGTGAGAGGAAGACCTCGACTATAAAGAAGTAATACTAGAAAAAGGAATTTCTATCTCACATTTCTTTGATTTACTCATGACACTCGACTTTTCTTTTTTAACCTCTCTCATATTATATTCAAATCTTAAAAATATTAACATAATCTTCTCAATATAAAAGGAAATAAAAGATTTTCACTCTTAATTAACAACCCTTTGTATCTTTTCCAAGCCTGAACCCATCTCTCTTCTATTCACCTCTCTCTCTCTCTCTCTCTACCGCGCACTCCATCTCCCAACCCTCCTTTCTTCTCTTTCTTTGTATATGAGTGGGAGAGAGATACATTCTCTAGAAATTCACCAGAATTCTAAAATACAGAGAAAATGATATTAAAAATTCTTTTATTTTTTAAAAAGAAAAAAGGAACTTCTAGGTCATATTTCTTTGATTTTTTGATACCATGTCACTTTTCTACTTTTCTTATAATACATTTAACAATTTAAAAATGTCAACTGAATTTGAGTTATCAATTTAAAAAATACTTATTCGGCTTGATATTTCTAAAAAAAAATTAAAAAGAAGACATGCTAGGCAAGACCGTGCTACGAGTACGAGTAAGATATTTTAGCTGAACTTTTACTTGATTTCATGAGCTTTGACTAGCTGAACTTAATTTAACTCAAAAAGGAAATTTCCGAAGTGTTCTAAAATTTAAAGCAACTTAATCCCAACAAGAAACTTCACCAAATTCTAAATAAATTAAAATAAAAAAAATCACTCAATACAATGCCAAGTCTATACAACCTTTATATATATATAATCATCAAAAAATTATCAACCATGCATTGTATGCAATAAGCTTAGCTGTCGCTTAATCTCGATCGGACAAGAAGAACGTTCATAATATTGTACACGCAATGAGCATATGGTGTGCGTTATGGGCCATCAACAAAGAAATCCTAAATAAAGTGTCTCAAATCCATGCTAGACTCCCACATGGCGTCCAAAGTTGTTCCAGGCAATGAGCAAGTTGTACGCGCGTGAGCCACATGGATGGCCCACAGCGTTTTGGAAATACTTGAATCAAGATTTTATATATATTGTCATGAGTTTTTATCCCGCATTATTTGTTTACATTTGATATATTTGTGACTTAATTGATAATTAATGAGACAGTAGATATATTATATTATAAGTTACCTCAGCCATATGTTGCCTTGCTTAACCCCAACAGTTATTGTTAATCATATTGCATCATCAAAGTACTTTTAATAAACAAAGAAAAGACAGACTTGATTTTTAGACATAGAAAGTGAATAAAAACTTTGCATTATGGGAAAGATCACATTTAATTAGCAATTTCATTGATCCAGAAGATGCATGAGAATGATCGATCAGCTGCTAGGAGCTAAGAACTTGGCAGGTATGTTACTGAGGAAGGTGATGATAAGCTGGTCCGCTTGTTCTGGAAATTGCACCCGAACAAAATGTGTTCCTTCTGGCAACATGTATACTTCCTAGCAGGATCGAGCAGAAGATATTGCAGTTATATATCCTTAACTTACACATATGGAACCAGAATTGGAAATGAAATCCAGATTTCTCATATAAGGAGGCATATGCTGTAAGATCTTCCTCTGAAAACCATGGGGGCAAAGGTACGTACGTAGATGGATCAACCAAGTCCATGATCTCTTGATCCTAATTCCATGCCACTGGAAACTCACTACCAGAAAAGAGAATGTAGATGTTGCGGGCTATGCTTCAAATGCCAAGTCCGGCGCAATGGCTTGGAATCCAGCGTTAGCTGCAGCAATCATTTGATATCTCCATGAAGAAACACCACAGTGCCCAGTTCAGCTGCAACAAGCAAAACCCAGCATAGTTGTAAGCTTTTAGGAATAAAAATTTGGATATGAGTAGGTTCTTGTGATGGCTGACTGACCCTTTCCTATGCGTGCTATTTAAACTCCATGGCTTTGATCGGTAGTGGGAAAAATAACAAGTGAGGTAGGTGGGTAATCGCACTGCTATTTAAACTCAATCTAGAGGACGACATCTATTATGATTCGTGATTTGTAGCGATGAAACATCTATTTGTCTGCTTTCAAAATGTAGCTTCGTCTTACCAGTATTCCCTACAACGACAAAATGATTCGCATGCGAGAGCTCAAAACTTTGGATTCCCTGCAAGTACCCTCACTGACCAACACATGGCACTTGCTATTTGAGCAAATCTAGATGACGGCATCTGTTATTCTTTTTTATTTGTATCGAAGGAACATCTCTATATGTTTGCTTTCAAATGCAACCATCTTTCTAAGCTTTCGTCTTGCTAGTTTTCCACACAATGACAAAATTTAAAAATTTTGCAATGAGTTGATTTAAATTTCAAAAATAAAAATAAAAATAAAAATTATTATAGATTGATCTATTATTCTATAAAATAATGAAATATATAATTTTTGTAATCACACAGGTGTTGAATTGATTTAATTTTTAAAAATAAAATAAGACAAATGTTTTAGCATTTAGAATTTTTACATCTATATGATTCAAATTTAAAAACTAAAATAAGAAAAAAGGTTTAAAATTTAGAAATTTTTAATTTATTGATTTGATTAACAAATAAAAATAAAAATAAGATAAAAGTTTTGAATTTAGGATTTTTTTAATAGATCAATTTTATCAATTGATCAATTATTTATAGAATAATATAAAATATATAATTTTGTAAAATCTTTTAACAATTTTATTTATATTATAAATATTTTTATAACTCAGCATTAATATAGTTATCTTATAACCATATATTAGTTATATGCTTGAATTAAGAATAATTAAAATAATATCGTTTCGAAGAAAGTATCATCAAACTTTAGGGCAAATCTTTGGAGTTAAATAATGATGCATTCAATGCTTTACCACAAAAGCTCTTCAGGTTTTTTAGATGATTTTAAATTATCTCATTGAGGAATATAACTTTTGAAGCGACATGATGTAACCAATGCATCATTTTATTTTTTAATCACAAGTGCCCATGCATATGTAATGTATATGTGGGTGAATAATATAAACATGCATACATACAAAAAAATATAATCCAAAAAAAAAAATGTAATATCTTTAATTTGCAAGGATATATAACATTGGAAGGGAATTGTATTCCATCTTATATTTTATAAAATTGATGAAATGGATAACCAGACCAATACCTATAAGAAATAGAGGTTCAATAAAGCGCTACCTTAATCCACTTAAACCCAAACCCAAGATGACACTGCTACAAAACAGTGATGCAATTGATGTTTCATATGCCCAAATTGTTCTATATTTCATTAATTAGCTTCTTTTGTTCTTGTTTTCATATTTATCATAAGCTTGACCTAATCAAATTAGCTGAACTTTGCTCATGAAACAAGAAGTACCACCGGCCATCGGGTCATCACTTTGTAGAAGGTAACAAATATTTTGTAGTAATGTACTAATCATTATAAAGTGTCATCAATAATATATGAAATCTTTATCAATTTTCAAATGATAATAATAATAATAATATAGCTCAACATTTTCCCTTTTTGTTTTTGTTAATGGTGCCTTAGGCAGCCATGGACCAACCAAAATGTTTTTTTTTTAGAATGATTTTACTTATGTTTATATGATAACTTTTGTTAATTTTGAGCACTAGTATAACCAACGTATGGGATAGAAATATGACATATTAGATAGTAAGCTAAAATAATAGTCGGATGCCACACTAAAAGAGAAGGGTATCAGTAGAAGCTAGAGGGAAGAAGATCATGAGGGATAGGCTCGAGTGAAATAGAACATTGATAGTAACCTCGCTTTATGTGAGGGCGAGTCTCATAAACCCACTAATGAGAGCATTATTGTGCATAAGAAATTTTAAACTAGTGATGCAAAAGTTTTTTTAGCTATTATACGATAAAGACATTAAATATTTAATAAACCTAATTAAGATTAAAAATCTTATAAGTTTGCGGTTGTCATACTCTCAATTTCTTGTTTACTAAATTTAATCAAATCAAAATATCTATAATTCTTTAAATAAAGCTGAGTGTTATAATAATATTGAAGCTAAGGTTAAATTCATAGAGCCTATTAGTTTGAGTTTAAAGTTTAATTTTTATCTTGTCCCATATTATCCTTTAAATGAAATATAAATTTTAATTTCTTTTTAGATAAACAAGGATATTGTTTTGATTTTGAAGATATGCATACTTATGTGGATTATATTAGGGATAAGCCAATCAAATCTAAGAATAAAGGTGCAATGCATAGTATTGATCTTGTTGGGGTTATGGATCAAGGTATCATCCATTTAAATTTAATTATGTATTGTGGCATGCAGTGAAACCGATTACCTGACAACCCTGTGATGTGGAGTGCCAGTTGGTGGGGTCACTTATTCAGTTTGCAGCTGAATTAGTTACTAAGATAGATAAAAAGCCCATTGCAAGCTTGTAGAAAGCATTGCTTTGATTGCAATGAAAAGTCCCAATGCTAACTTTTATTGCACCTGCCAAGTAGGATCTTGTACTCTTATTTTCCAAACGAACAGTTGAGAAGGTCACAATTTTAAGATGTTTTGACTTTTATTTCTGTTGAATACTATTTATTGAAATAACTTGTCCACAAAGAGCCCCTTCTAGAAATCAGTACTCTACGTCCATAATTATAGCATACTTGCATGCCAAACTGATAACTAAATTCATGAACTAGGGATTAGCCTAGTAGTACGTCAACCTGCTTTGCCTAACAACCAATGTTTTGTTTGAAGTCTTGGGTGGTGCATCGCGAGGTAATTGGGTGGTCCAAAAAAATCTTTAAAAAAAAATTTAAAAATCAGCGACACTAATTTTCTAAGGGCTTGCTGGAATTTTCTTCTTATTATATCCTAAATTCATTTAGTAGCATGCTTTCTAGTGTGACTAAATTTTTCATTAAGATGATGCATACTATATTCTGAATCATGTTCGATAGTTTTAGTTGGTAGCTTTCTTTTTCCTAAACATATTAGAATTCCTGGTCAAGTTCAAAATGAGCCTTTGTACGGAAGAGTCGGATACTTGTGGGCATGTTCCTTCTTAATAAGCATACATGTGAAGGGACAATCCCTTCAGCCCATATGGTGAGTGCTACTTCACATTCCCAATATTGATGAAATTCACAGTTATAGAGAATTTGTTGCATTTCAAATCCTTTACAAGGCATCTTTTACACTATAAAGAGTTGTGCTTGCTTAGATAACTGATATATTGCTCATCTTCAAAATAAGGGGCCCTTGCTCAATCTCTCCACCCAACATACTTAGCAACTATCTTTGCATGCTATCTTTTGCATTGCAAAGAGTAGCACATGCTTACAGCCACCCTTATCTTGAAAATATTTTTTCTTGTACAATCTCTTTATCTTGCATATTTGGCAAACTATCTTGTCATGTATTTATTATTCCAACATGATATTTTATTTTCATATGAGCAAGATCTCTTTGTTTCCAAAATAGGCAATTTGCCCATTATCTAAACATGCATAAATCCTTTATAACGGAGAAAGTGTAATGTCTCAAGCAAATCATTGCAACATTGCAACCAAGTATGTGAGCAAGCAAAACTCAAGCTGAGCTAGGTGTAGCTAGCCTAAGTTTTCTAATAATTAGGATAAGTTCAAACTAGTTTATTTAATTTTGAGCTAAGATCAAGCTATCACTACAAGAAAATACTGAAGCGACGCAAATTTAGCGACGCAAAATTGCGTCGCTAAATTGCGACCACTTTGCGACGCCTTTGTGACAACAAAATATTGCGACGCATTAGCGACTCATTAGCGACTCAATTAACCAAAAAATCAAAAAAAAATTAAATTTTTAATATTGCGACGCAAATATTGGGTCGCAATATTTTTAAATTAATTTTTTATAAAATATAAATATCAATAAAAATATTGCGACGCAATATTTGCGTCGCAATGTTTTAGCAGAATTAAGAAAATTAAATTTTTAATATTGCGACGCAAATATTGCGTCGCAATATTTTTAAATTAATTTTTTATGAAATATAAATCATTAAAAATATTGCGACGCAATATTTTGCGTCGCAATGTTTTTAGCAGAATTAAATATTTTAAATTTTTAATATTGCGACGTAAATATTACGTCGCAATATTTTTAAATTAATTTTTTATGAATATAAATATCAATAAAAATATTGTGACGCACTATTTGCGTCGCAATATTTTTAGCAGAATTTTAAAAATTAAATTTTTAATATTGCGACGCAAATATTGCGTCGCAATATTTTTAAATTAATTTTTTATAAAATAAATATCAATAAAAATATTGCGACGCACTATTTGCATCGCAATGTTTTAGCAGAATTTTAAAAATTAAATTTTTAATATTGCGACGCAAATATGCGTCGCAATATTTTTAAATTAATTTTTTATGAAATATAAATATCAATAAAATATTGCGATGCAATTTTGCGTCGCAATGTTTTAAATTTTAATATTGCGACGCAAATATTGCGTCGCAATATTTTTAAATTAATTTTTAATGAATTATAAATATCATTAAAATATTGCGACGCAATATTTGCGTCACAATTTTTAGCAGAATTAAATATTTTAAATATTTAATATTGCGACGCAAATATTGCGTCGCAATATTTTTAAATTAATTTTTTATGAATATAAATATCAATAAAAATATTGCGACGCAATATTTGCGTCGCAATGTTTTTAGCAGAATTAAAAAAAATTAATTTTAATATTGCGACGTAAATATTGCGTCGCAATATTTTTAAATTAATTTTTTATGAAATATAAATATCAATAAAAATATTGCGACGCAATATTTGCGTCGCAATATTTTAGCAGAATTTAAAAAATTAAATTTTTAATATTGCGACGCAAATATTGCGTCGCAATATTTTTAAATTAAATTTTTATGAAATATAAATATTAATACAAATATTGCGACGCAATATTTGCGTCGCAATGTTTTTAGCAGAATTAAATATTTTAAATTTTTAATATTGCGACGCAAATATTGCGTCGCAATATTTTTAAATTAATTTTTTATGAAATATAATATCATTAAAAATATTGCGACGCAAGATTTGCGTCGCAATGTTTTTAGCAGAATTAAATATTTTAAATTTTTAATATTGCGACGCAAATATTGCATCGGTCGTCGCCGATCGGGATCAGGTCTTGGATCGAACGCAACCGTCGGATCGTCGCCGATCTCGGACGGATTGCCACGGTCCGAGATCGGTCGTGGCCGATCGGGATCAGGGCTTGGATCGATCGCAACCGTCGGATCGTCGCCGATCTCGGATCGGATCGCCACGGTCCGAGATCGGTCGTGGCCGATCGGGATCAGGGCTTGGATCGATCGCAACCGTCGTATCTTTGTCGATCAGACCAATTGCCACGGTCCGAGATCGGTCGTCGCCGATCGAGATCAGGGCTTGGATCGATCGCAACCGTTGGATCGTCGCCGATCTCAGACGGATTGCCACGGTCCGAGATCGACCGTTGCCGATCGGGATCAGGGCTTGGATCGATCGCAACAGTCGGATCGTCGTCGATCTCGGACGGATTGCAACTGTTCGAGATAGGTCGTGGCCGATCGGGATCAGGGCTTGGATTGATCACAACCGTCGGACCTTTGCCGATCGGACCGATTGCCGCGGTCCGCGATCGGTCGTCGCCGATCGGGATCAGGGCTTGGATCGATCGCAACCGTCGGATCGTCGCCGATCTCGGACGGATTGCAACTGTCCGAGATAGGTCGTGGCCGATCGGGATCAGGGCTTGGATTGATCACAACCGTCGGACCTTTGCCGATCGGACCGATGCCGCGGTCCGCGATCGGTCGTCGCCGATCGGAATCAGGGCTTGGATCGATCGCAACCGTCGGATCGTCGCCGATCTCGGACGGATTGCACTGTCCGAGATAGGTCGTGGCCGATCGGGATCAGGGCTTGGATCGATCGCAACCATCGGACCTTTGCCGATCGGACGATAGCCGCGGTCCGCGATCGGTCGTCGCCGATCTCGGACGGATCGCCACGGTCCGAGATCGGTCGTCGCCGATCGAGATCAGGGCTTGGATCGATCGCAACCGTTGGATCGTCGCCGATCTCGGACGGATCGCCACGGTCCGAGATCGGTCGTGGCCGATAGGGATCAGGGCTTGGATCGATCGCTACCGTCGGATCGTCGCCGATCTCTGACGGATTGCAACTGTCCGAGATAGGTCGTGGCCGATCGGGATCATTAAAAATTTTATAGAATAAATTGTGATGCAATTTATCGTCGTAATTATTAACATTAATTATAAATATAATCATTTATAAATATTAACAAATAGCTTGCGACGCCTTAGCGACACACTTTAAAAAAATATAAATAAATATTGCGACAAAATATATGTGTCGCAATATTAATAGAATACATATAACTGATTAAAATATTAAAAAATATTTGCGACGCAATTTGTCGTCGCAATTATTATAATAAATTTAAATATTTTCATTTAAAAATATTTTAAAAATAATTGCGACGCACTTATTGCGTCGCAATATATGTAATAACTTTTTTTATTAATCAATTTAAATTATTAAAAAAATATTGCGACGCCTTAGCGACGCAATTATTAGAAAATAAAATTATTTTTCCCGCCAGGGATGGCGCCAAGTTAGCGACGCGTTAGCGACGCATTTATTGGCGTCGCTATATTTTCATAAAAGTTTTTTTTACATTTATTAATGATGGATTAGCGACGCCCACGTGCGTCGCTAAGAAAAAAAAAAAAAAAAATTTATTGCGACGCAATTAGCGACGCCAAATTGGCGTCGCTAATTGCCTGTATTTAAACCCCCCCTTTCTTCTTTCCTCCTTCCGGTCTGACCTAGCCGCCGCCGTGACTCCCAGCCGCCCCGAAACGCCGGCGATCTCCTCCGACGCCCAGCCCCCCCGAGGATCTCCTCCTACTCCGGCTACCCACAAAGGTTAGGCCCAAAAATCCAAAAAAAAAATTTTTTTTTTGTTTTTTTTTTTTTAACCTGCTGCCGTCTTCTCCGGCCACGGCAGGTCCGTGGCCGTCTTCTCCGGCCACGGCCGCTGCCGTGGCCGGCAGTGGCCTGGCCACGGTGGTGGCCAGGCCACTGTTTAAAAAAAAAAATTTTTTTTTTAACAGGGGGGAGGGGAGGAACCCCCCCCCCCCCCCTTTGTTTCCACGGCCGTGGCCACGGCCGTGGCCGCGGCCGGACAAGGCGGCCACGGCCGCTGCCGTGGCCGTCTTCTCCGGCCACGGCCGCTGCCGTGGCCGGCAGTGGCCTGGCCACGGTGGTGGCCAGGCCACTGTTTAAAAAAAAAAAATTTTTTTTTTAACAGGGGGGAGGGGAGGAAACCCCCCCCCCCCCCTTTGTTTCCACGGCCGTGGCCACGGCCGTGGCCGCGGCCGGACAAGGCGGCCACGGCCGCTGCCGTGGCCGTCTTCTCCGGCCACGGCCGCTGCCGTGGCCGGCAGTGGCCTGGCCACGGTGGTGGCCAGGCCACTGATAAAAAAAAAAAAATTTTTTTTTAAACAGGGGGGAGGGGAGGAAACCCCCCCGCCCCCCCTTTGTTTCCACGGCCGTGGCCACGGCCGTGGCCGCGGCCGGACAAGGCGGCCACGGCCGCTGCCGTGGCCGTCTTCTCCGGCCACGGCCGCTGCCGTGGCCGGCAGTGGCCTGGCCACGGTGGTGGCCAGGCCACTGATATAAAAAAAAAAAATTTTTTTTTTAACAGGGGGGAGGGGAGGAAACCCCCCCCCCCCCCCCCCTTTGTTTCCACGGCCGTGGCCACGGCCGTGGCCGCGGCCGGACAAGGCGGCCACGGCCGCTGCCGTGGCCGTCTTCTCCGGCCACGGCCGCTGCCGTGGCCGGCAGTGGCCTGGCCACGGTGGTGGCCAGGCCACTGTAAAAAAAAAAAATTTTTTTTTTTAACAGGGGGGAGGGGAGGAAACCCCCCCCCCCCCCTTTGTTTCCACGGCCGTGGCCACGGCCGTGGCCGCGGCCGGACAAGGCGGCCACGGCCGCTGCCGTGGCCGTCTTCTCCGGCCACGGCCGCTGCCGTGGCCGGCAGTGGCCTGGCCACGGTGGTGGCCAGGCCACTGATATAAAAAAAAAAAAATTTTTTTTAAACAGGGGGAGGGGAGGAAACCCCCCCGCCCCCCCTTTGTTTTCCACGGCCGTGGCCGCGGCCGGACAAGGCGGCCACGGCCGCTGCCGTGGCCGGCCACGGCCGCTGCCGTGGCCGGCAGTGGCCTGGCCACGGTGGCCAGGCCACTGTTTTAAAAAAAAAAAATTTTTTTTTAAACAGGGGGGAGGGGAGGAACCCCCCGCCCCCCCCTTTGTTATCTTGTCCGGCCACGATGGCCAGGCCAATGTGAAGAAGAAAAAAAAAAAAATATTAGGGTCATAGCAGGGGGAGGGGGGAAACCCCCCGCACCCCCTTTCTTTTCTTGTCCGCCCATCTTCTCCGGGGCCGCAGTGGCTTGGCCTTGGTGGCCAGGCCACTGTAATGAAAAAAAAAAAAAATTTTTATAACATGGGGCCGGGGAGGGGAGGAAACCCCCCCCCCCCCCCCCCTTTGTTATCTTGTTCGGCCACGGTTGTTGCCGTGGCCGGCAGTGGCCTGGCCACGGTGGCCAGGCCACTGTGAAAAAAGAAAAAAAAAATTTTTGGGGTCATAGCAGGGGGGAGGGGGGAAACCCCCCGCCCCCTGGGAAAAAAAAAAATAAATTTTTCTTAATTTAAGCAGAATGTTTATTTAATTTACAGCAATAATTAATTTAAGCAGAATGTTTATGACAATAGTATTTGTGCATTTATACTCATTTACATTTGTTATGCTGCAAACTTAATGATGCATTACATTTTGAAATGCTAAATAAAATGTTTTGTTGTTATATTATTTAATTTTCAGCAACAAATTACTAGTTTCAATGATTTACATTTTAGTATTCGCAAGATGTTAAGAATAACAAGCATAAGTTCGATTGTCTTCGGACTTTCATAATCACAGCACTTTAATTAACCTTTAGACCCGTTTGAGAATTTGTAAGCCTTAGTCTTGCAAATTCTCAAATTGTCCTGGTGGACAGTTTGAGAATATTTTTGTGACATGTTAGTCTGCTAGTAATCATCGTGGGGTGAGATTTCGGTTTGCATTTCCTCATACGTTCTCCTAGTGTGGCTTATATACCACACATCTAGGAGAACATATGAGGAAATGCTGCCGAAATTTCAATGTTGCCGATCGATGATAATTAATAGCAGAATAACATATCACAAAAAATATTCTTGAATGGGATAGGGCCTTACCTTGTAGACATGGAGTTAAGGTAGAATTATTTAAGACACTTGAATTTTGTGAAGTCTAATGACTAAACGCATCGCCTTATGGCCCGACACAAACTCAAGCCCTCTCTTTAGCCATTAACCTATGCATCGGTCCTTCCTAGCAATTGGTTGTAATTATATTAGTACATAAATATATCTAAATTATTTGCGTACTTATAAATGATTTAATTGGTTGTAATTAACCTTAATTAGTTGTGCCCAATAAATAATTTAGATATATATGTATTAATACTAATATAGTTTTATTTTTTGGTTTTAATTAATGCTTTACCAGACTTTGTATAAGTCGGACAAAAATGAGCGGGACTCGCTCATGGATGTATGCAAGGATAAAAGATGGCTTGCTGAATCCAGATTTTCTGAATGGATTGGAAGAGTTTATCGCATTTGCATGTAGCCAACCTGAATGGATGGATGGGCCTAGGATTAGGTGCCCATGCAACTTCCACAGGTGTCAGAATAAAGCCTACAGAGATGTGGAAACTGTTAAGGTGCATTTGTGTAAGAAGGGTTTTGTGCCTGATTACTATGTTTGGTACTGTCATGGTGAACCAGAGGATATTCCAGCAGGTTGTTATAGGCGAACAAGAGTCAATTCCCGTAGAAGAACCATTTGTGAATTTAAACACATATGAACAAATGGTTATGAATGCATCGGGTAATGACTTCAATCAGAATACATTTATGGAAGAACCAAACCCAGAAGCACAACAATTTTACGATATGTTGAGTGCTGCCAATCAAGAATTGTATCCTGGGTGTGAGGGTCATTCCCAGTTCTCTACAGCTGCTCGAATGTTGAATATTAAGGCAGAACATCGATTATCAGAAAAGGCGTTCAATTCTGTAGCTGAGTTAATCAAAGAAATTCTGCCAAATGATAATGTTGCCGCAGACAGTTTTTACGCAACAAAGAAGTTGTTGCGTGGGCTTGGGCTTCCAGTTAATAAGATCGATTGTTGCTTGAACAATTGTATGATATTTTGGGGTGAAGACTCAGAGCTGAGATGGTGTAAGATTTGTGGGCAATCACGGTTCAAAAACACCGAAGGAGGAGCCGGTACAAGTAGGAGGAAAAGTGTGCCTTACAAGAGGATGCATTACTTTCCTCTTACCCCACGCCTGCAGAGATTATATAGATCTGAGGCAACAGCTGCTGATATGAGATGGCATGCCGAACATGAATCTAAAGAGGATGAAATGCGGCATCCATCAGATTCAAAGGCTTGGAAGCAGTTCAATGAAAATCATCCTGTTTTCGCTGAAGATATAAGGAATGTGAGATTAGGTCTTTGTACCGATGGCTTCCAACCATTTGGTCAAGCGGGGCAACAGTATTCATGTTGGCCTGTGATACTGACTGTATATAACCTTCCTCCGTGGAAGTGCATGAAAGATCCTGCAATGTTTTTAACCGTTTTGGTTCCAGGACCATCAAATCCTAAGGAAAAGATTGATGTCTTTCTGCAACCGTTGGTGGCCGAATTGAAAATGTTGTGGGAAACAGGAGTGGTAGCCTACGACATTTCTATGAAACAAAATTTCTTAATGAGAGCTGCTTTGATGTGGACAATAAGTGATTTTCCGGCATATGCAATGTTGTCTGGTTGGAGCACTGCTGGACGTCTGGCATGCCCTCATTGCATGTATGATTCGGATGCATTTACATTGCAGAAGAGTGGTAAGCAGTCATGGTTTGATAACCATAGGAAGTTCTTGCCAAGGTACGGAGTCCTCTCAACCCAGCTGGGATATATTTTACTTGACGCGGCCAAGGTCCGGAGATCGCTAGGCATGGCCGAGGATTTATAAACCTGCTTCTCATTGTAGCCATCAAAGAAAGCAATAAAATAGAAATTTTTTGAATCTTTGAAGATTTAACTCAATGGACAAAGTAAGTTCGGGGAGGGCGTACTCTCACTGATGATAGACGCAGAGATTATCCGAGTTCCATGTTCAAGGAATAGATTTTCCATTTAGATCTTGGAGCTTATAGGTGCCGGGTCTAATTACCTCCGTAATTTGATAAGGACCCTCCCAATTAGGGGACAGCTTTCCTTGCTCCAGTGGCTTTGAGACAGATGCCTTCCAAAGTACCAGATCGCCTAGGGAGAAAAACTTTCCTTTGACTCTGGTTGATTGGTAGCGGGCAACTCTTTGTTGGTAGGCCGCCATCCGGATCCGGGATTTCTCCCTGACTTCTTCTATCAAGTCAAGATTGGTTCGGAGTTGTTCATAATTGGATTCTTCTGAGTAACCTTCGGTGCAAGGGGAGGAGAGCCCGACCTCCACAGGGATAACAGATTCGGTGCCGAAAGCCATCTTAAATGGAGTCTGGACTGTGGGAGCCCTTTCAATGGTTCGGTATGCCCACAGCACATGGTGAAGCTCCTCTGCCCATCTTCCTCGCGCTTGGTTGAGCCGAGCTTTAATTCCCTACAAGAGAGTTCGGTTTGTTACCTCGATCTCTCCGTTAGCTTGAGGATGTCCAACCAATGTTAGGCGATGGAGAATGCCATGATCCTCACAAAACTCCCGAAACTTTTGGTTATCAAACTGCTTCCCGTTGTCGGTGATGATGGTGTGGGGAAGACCAAAGCGACAGATGATGGACCTCCACATGAAGTCTTTAGCTCGAACTTCGGTTATCTGGGTGACTGCTATGGCTTCAACCCACTTAGTGAAATAATCAATTGAAACAAATAAGAACTTCATTTGCCTTATTGCGAGGGAGAAAGGGCCAAGTATATCCATTCCCCATTTGGCGAAGGGCCAGGGGATGAGATGGAAGTTAGGTGAGCAGAAGGGAGCCTCTGAATGTTTGAGTGTCGTTGGCATGCATCACAGGCTCGGACAAAGTCATTAGCATCTTTCTGCATCATTGGCCAATAATATCCTTGACGCAGCACTTTGTGGCATAGGGCCCTACCACCAAGGTGATTGCCGTAAATGCCTCCGTGGACCTCCCAAAGAGCATAGTCGGCCTCTGTTGGCTGGAGGCATTTGAGCAGCGGCATTGAGAAGGACCGCTTGTACAGCCGGTCATCAATCAGAACATAATGAGATGATTGCAATTTCAACTTTCTGGCTTCCTTTCTATCAGTGGGCAGCAACCCTTCTTTGAGGTATCGGTGTAGGGGGTCCATCCAGGATGGTTTAGCATCAATCTGCATCATCTGGTCGACATCGACGATGCTAGGCTTCTCCATGACCTCCAGATGGAATTTTCGCTCGAGATCCATTGACTCCATAGTTGCTAGGCGGGATAGTAGGTCGGCGCGCATGTTTTCAGTCCTTAGGATCTGGATAATTTTAAATCTATCGAAATAGGAGGATAGATCGCGCACCTTTTGGAGATATCAAATCATACTCGGCTCTCGAGCCTCGAATTCTCCCTGCACCTGGCCAGCCACCAATTGGGAGTCGATGTAGGCAATCAATTTCTTGACTTTAAGCTCACGGGCGATTCGGAGTCCAGAGAGCAGGGCTTCATACTCCGCTTCATTATTTGAAGATGGGAAGGAGAAGCGAATGCCATATTCAAATGTTGCACCTTCCGGACTGGTGAGGACCAGGCTGGCGCCAGAGCCGCCCGCGCTGGAGGATCCATCAGCATGAAGCAACCATGGGGCGCTGGGCTTTGGTTGTCCAGGGGTATCCAAGACAGAGCCATCTTTGGGTATGGTGCATTCGAGGAGGAAGTACGCTAGAACTTGGGCTTTAATGGTTGGATGAGGCTGATATTGAATGTCATGCTCGCTCAGCTTGACAGCCCATTTGGTCATTCTCCCCGATGTTTCTGGACGATGGATAATTGCCTTGAGGGGTTGGTCGGTCAGGACGATGACAGTATGCGCCTGGAAGTATGGTCGCAACTTTCGGACCAATGTTACTATAGCCAGGACCATCTTCTCGACTCAAGTGTACCTTGTTTCAGCGTCTTTAAGTAGTTTGCTGACATAATAGATAGGTCTTTGGACTATGTTCTCCTCTCTGATTAGCACCGAGCCAACGGTGTTTTCGGAGACCGCTAGGTACAGATTCAGTACTTCCCCTGGCTTCGGGCTACTGAGGAGAGGTGGCGAGCCGAGGTATTTCTTGAGGTCTTCGAAGGACTTCTGGCAATCTGGGGTCCACTGAAAATTTTTAGCCGACTGAAGCACTTTGAAGAAGGGAAGGCATTTCTCGGCCGACCGAGCAATGAAGCAGCTGAGGGCTGCTACCCTCCCGGTGAGGCGCTACACATCCTTGACTGACTCTGGCAGAGCCATCTATTGCAAGGCTTGGATCTTCTGAGGGTTTGCCTCGATGCCTCGCTATGAAACCATGAAGCCGAGGAATTTCCGGAGTTGACTCCGAAGGCGCATTTGGTGGGATTAAGCTTCATTTGATATTTTTGAAGTGTAGCGAAGCTCTCCGCAAGGTCTTTGATGTGCTGGAATTCTTCCTTACTTTTTACCAGCATATCATCAACATACACCTCCATGTTCCGACCGATTTGCTCCTTAAAGACTTTGTTGACCAGCCTTTGGTAGGTGGCACCTGCATTTTTCAAACTGAAAGGCATAACTTGGTAGCAATAGATACCTCGGTCGGTGATGAAGGCAGTTTTCTCCTCGTCTTCGGGCGCCATTCGGATCTGGTTGTAGCCCGAATAGCCATCCATAAAAGTTAGCATTTGATGGCATGAAGTTGAATCCACGAGCTGGTCAATCTGCGGAAGAGGGAAGCTATCTTTTGGGCAGGCCTTATTGAGGTCAGTGAAGTCGATGCATATCCTTCATTTGCCATTCGACTCTTCACCATGACCATGTTCGCCAGCCAGTCGGGGTAACTAACCTCCCGGATAAACTTGGCTTTGATGAGCTTATCCACCTCTTCTTCAATGGCTTTCTGGCGCTCGGGGGCGAAGCTTCTCTTCTTCTGTATGATCGGCCGAAATGTTTCGTCCACACTGAGGCGATGAACCAGGACATCTAGGCTGATCCCGGGCATGTCTGATGCAGACCAGGCGAAGATGTCGACATTCCTCCGAAGGAACTCAATTAATTCTTGTCGAAGCTTTCCTTCTAGCTGCGATCCGGCCTTTATAGTTCAATCGGGCCGAGCCTCATCAAGT
Organism: Calamus simplicifolius; assembly: GCA_900491605.1. Classification (NCBI taxonomy): domain Eukaryota; kingdom Viridiplantae; phylum Streptophyta; class Magnoliopsida; order Arecales; family Arecaceae; genus Calamus; species Calamus simplicifolius. Next base: position 267,248 of record UESW01004988.1, on the reverse strand, counting down.
GGTACTTCCTTTAGTTCTTCGGTCGGCTCTCCTCGTTGCTCAGTGAGATCTTCCCGAGCGTCCAGCCCATCCACCTCGGGCTTTCTGGATTGGAGGTTGGCAACAAAGAAATGGCAAGCTATGATTTGACTTCCTTGAACAACCCCCACTCCCCATTCAGTGGGAAATTTCATGGCGAGATGGGGAACAGAAATGATGGCTTTGAGAGAGATTTGCCCCAGTCTACTGAGGATGGCATTGTAGGGATATCTAAGCTTGGTCACGAGGAAATCCATGAACACGGTAGCCATGCGGGGCCAGGTGCCGGTTCGGACTGATAGAGTGATGACTCCTTCAGGGATTATGGAGTCACCTATGAAGCCCACTAGGGTGGACTCAACCGGTCGGAGGCTTTCTATCCGGAATTTTAACCTCATAAAGGCATCGAAATACAGAACGTTAACAGAGCTTCCACTATCAACCAAAATTCGGTGTACATCATAATTGTTCATATTTAAAGATATAACCAGAGCATCATCATGGGGGTACTGTACCTCCCCAAGGTCTTCATCAGAGAAGGTGAGCTCATCGACTCGAGCTTTCTTCGGCGAGCTTTCCTCCTCGCTCGGCCAAGAGGATGGGGAACCAGCCACCGTTATCACGTTGACATTTCCAAGGACCAGGGGATTCAGCGGAGGAAGTTGGCGAGGCTCGGGTTGGCGATTCTCCTCATCGTTCGGCTCAGGGGGGCTCCTGAACCAGTTCAGTTTGCCCCACCAAATTAATCGCTCAATCTCATTCTTCAGCTGCCAGCAGTCTTCAGTATCGTGCTCGTAGTCCCGATGAAAGCGGCAGTACTTGGTCGGGTCCCTTCGAGCTACGTTGCCTCGAAGAGGAGGGGGCAGAGGGAGCTGACGCTCG